>JACJUY010002003.1:6435-40948 GCA_014220935.1 Platorchestia sp. MABIK
TTGCTTCCTCAGGAGTACGTATCAATGTGATTAGGGAGGTTATAAAGTTTGGATCGTCCTGAGTAGACATTATGGGAAATGTGAATTTTTTATGAACTGCAAAGGTACCTCATGACTTATGTTATTCCCCGAAAAGATTTTATATCTGTTGTAAAATTCTGTTCCATTATCACTGTAAAGTTTTGAAAGTCGATATCAGATGTTTTCATTGAGGCATGTTCTAATTTAGAGCTCCACTTGTACTCGCTCTTTTGTATTATGTTGTATTATGTTGCATTTTGTTCAAACGTTGTACTGACAATTGTAGTAACAAGTGCCACTGAAATTAGATGGAAAATTGAAACGTGGAATCAAAGATATACGGTACGGCCGCTCCTGACATCGTAAATGTACTGGTGGTGCTTGTACGTTAATATAAATAGCTGTTTTTTTATTTTCTGGTTCTACTTTGTTGACTGTGCGTGATTTGTTTCGGAAGGCTTGGGACCTCAGTAGCAGCCTGAAAATGGGCCACGTGGCTCATTCCTCACGGCCCATTCCATCTTACTCCATTCTATTCTGGCCTAACACCGAAATTTTCAAGTGCAGCCACTAGTTCGGAAAAGAGTGCTAATTTTCTTGTAATTCAGCCAAACCACGCTGGGCAGGACGAGGTGAGCGAGGCCGGCACGTACACCATAGACAAAGACTCGTCCCCAGACGTGGAGCGGCCCCGTGGGGACATTGAGCGGGGCTTTGGTCTCGCCGCTGGGGAGGACTCGGACGCGGCGGTGTACAGCAGTGCCGAGCCTCCTGTCGCGTCACACTGGGACACCGGGGTGAGCAAATGTGTCGCAATATTTGTACGATGTGTCTGGTAATTATGTAAATGATTATTTTTAGTACTTGCACTAAATGAGAGCTATAACTTATTTGAACTGATGGTTCATTAAAATCTGCGATACAAATCACTATTCTACTCACTAATCACATTCCCTATTCGTATCCCCATTCCCCATTCTCATTGAGAGTCTCTATTCCCATTGAGTATTCCCACTAATGTCTGCGTCTGAACAGGCGAGTCCGAGCATCAGTCGCAGCAGCCCCAACTGGATCCAGCAGTGGGCGGCGCAGGTGGCCGAGCAGACCAGCGTTGGCGACTTGTCAGACCCCAGCAAACCCAGCGATTTGCCTGGCCCGAAATCCTCGCTGGTATCCCCGAGGGGAATGAAGATATCTCACCTACCCTCGGTGGCGGGATCCACCGACAGCAACGACCCCCTGCGGCCGCGTCGGAAGCTGCCGACGCCGCCGTCGCTGCTGCAGCAGCAGTACTCGTCCGCGCCTTCGAAGACCAACGAGCTCGCTGAGCTGGAGGCTATCGCCAAAACCAGGGTGAGGGAACAGAGCAGGTTGTGTTCAGGGCTTACCCGGCAGTTGCCAAAATCAGGGTGAGGGAGCAGGGCAGGTTGTGTTCAGGGATCACCCTGCCATTGCCAAAACCAGGGTGAGGAGTTACCCGTGTTCTGGTTCAGGGCAGTTCTGGCTAGGGGGGTTACCCATGTCGCGTTATTTGCCTGCTTCGCTGGGCTACGAGCGCACATGGAGTATGGTCTCGAAGCTAAATTGTACATTTAATTATAGATAATATTGTGGGTTAGAATATGGATTGGATTATGTATTAAATTATGGGTTAGATTATGGGTTAGATAATAGATTAGATGATTGATTAATTATGGTTTAATACATAGACTAGGTTATAAATTTAAAAAAACAATTAATTAATCCTCCCTAACCACAACAAAAGCATTCCACTGAGAGGGAGGAGCAAGCACAATTTTGTATAGAGTCATGGGAACGGGATAGTTCTATTGTTTTTATGGTTCATATAGCTTTATTTATTGTAGTTCTGTAGTTTTAGAGTAATACTTTTCTAATCATAAAGCTCATCATCTGGATTGCACAATAGGCACTAAATCTCGCTGTTGGCTTAGGGCGAAGCTGGTGAATATTTTTTGCGGACTATAAAACAATTAATTTTATTAATAGCTTCTGAGAGTGAATTAGATATTTGGCCATGTGATGTCGGAGAAAAACGGTTTGTGAACTAATTTGTGGCTAGGTTTTACTTCATTATACATTTTTAAGCCGAACTTTGAATCGTTCTTACGTATTTGACAGTCATAGGTACACTCAAATTGTTGCTCAGTTCTTCCAAACAGGTTACTCAGAGTAGTTGCATGTTCAATTATATCAGTCCTTTCCTTCTTTCATTTTCAACTGTTTCTTTTTTATGCTTCATGATAACCTTGATTTATAAATTTATGTTAAATACTCTAATTATTATCGTTCATCCTCTTTATGTTCAGTTCCAAATCAATCAACTAATCAGTCTTAACTCGTTACTGTAACCTTATAAAAACGTTTGGTGCGAAACTGTTCTCAGTTATATGTAAGTAAGTTCATACCTCACCATCACACATTTTATTAAATATGTAGAAACAATCTAATCGGTCTTTTTTTATCTTTTGCCGCGTTCGAACGATATATGATAGCTCTTTGATATTTCTACGTTTTACAACAGTACTGTCAAATTCTCTGCTTCTTCTTGTGGAGCGAGGGAATTCTTTAGTTGCTTTTTAATGATGAATGACAGGCTTTTTAAATTTATACAATTGTATTTTATATTTATTTAGCCTTACAACGCAAAGCATTCATTTGATATGCATGAAGTCTTTACTAGGGCGTTGCACATAGTTGAACATGCCTTAAATTCAATTACTAAGGGCATATATGTAGTTTTTGGCTCTAAGCATTAAATGTTCTAATATCCATTAACATCGTTAATAAAGCTCGTCTTGTTAAAGAGAGTAAGTGCGGTTCTTTCAAACGAAAACTGCTCTGTGAGGCAGCTGTTCCCCTTCTAGGGAAAACTCTAAATATTTAAAAGGGAATGCAATTTGTCTTTAAATCCAAAGTGGTACAAGATTTACAAACGCATTTCATGACAATTTATATTGTACATAATGCATGCTTTTTATCTATTTCATGTTAACTTTTCTGTCGAAAAAAAATGAAAATTGACCTACATTTTTTGCAGGTGTAGGTTTAATGATATATTTTCACCTAGCTTATGCATTTTCTATAGGTATTTGTGTACATATTAGCGAGAATTCATTCATTTAACTACTTCATTGCAGCCTTTCTGCCTCAAGGTGATGGGAATATGATTACTAATTACATAAATAATGTTCTCCCTGCTTGAATTCAATATTCTCCGTAGTCTTGTGTTCCTACTGAGCGCTGCGAGTCCCTGCTTAAGTTCAATATTCTCCACAGTCTGTAGTTTCTATCGATTTAGAGCTGCCAGTTTTAATACCTTTATTTATGATATTACTTACGTATATCATGAGTTACTGTGAGTTATTTAGCTTTCCGTTCATTGGTCGCATTTTCAAACTTGGTTTCTGGTATTTTTTGTTAGCTTTTGAGAATATTAACCTAACATTTTTATTTTAGTGGTATCAATTACGTTATATTGGGTTCTAACGACACATGTATTATATATTCTCCCTGTTCTGTGCTTCAGTTAACTTAATTTGTTCGTCTGTGACGAGGCTTGCAGATTATTGCACTAACCGATTTATTTGTTGCCCATTCCTTTTCTTTTCCTTCTTTTCTTTCGCTCTCTTCTCAACGTTGACTATATTCGTTTCTTTTTTTAATTTCATTCTTACTCTCCGGTTTTCTACTCTCAACTCTTCCGCCTGCCTTGCGTTGCTCTCCCTCCACAAGTGGTTCCTATCCCTGATCATCGTGTATTTATTTATTCATTTGTTAATTTTTTGGGGTGTTTCCCTGTTCACCTATTTTGTTAATATTCTGAGTAAATATTTCATCGTCTACTTTTATTTGGTCTCATTGTACAAAATTCTTGGCCTAACTTTCTGTATTTTTTGCATGTTTATTTTATTTATTTATTTTTCTACCACTACGATAAGAGTCATCAAAATTAATTCCCTTTTTCATTTTCAATTCGAGCTTCACATTTTTGCTGCTCTCCGCCATCCGTAGGTAATCTTTTTATTTTCCAACCATTCTGTCTTTTTTACGTTTTTAAGTGCATTAACTTCAATTTACTTTCAATTTTTAATTCTCGCTTACATTTATGTTTCATTTCTTTCCTTTTCTCCCCTATCCTTCTCCTTCCCTTTTCTTTCCTTCTCCCTCCCTTTTCTTTCCTTCTCTCTCCCGCCCCACATTGCCCCTTTAGCTGTTGTCGCTGTGTGATGACGCGGAGCTGGAGCAAGAGCTCCTCCTTCAGCAACAGGCGGTCCTTGACGGTGACACGAGCTCTTACCTTCGCGACACTGAGTTGCTCCTAACATCCATACAGGCGAGGGTCACCGACAACACGCCCATCACTTCCTCCGGCGGCTACAGGATAGCATCCTTCGAGTCCCACGACTCTGGAGGAGAGTCCGACGTCGACACGAGCACGTCGTATGCGCTCCAAGAGGACTGGACACCTCCGACCCTCAAGTCAAAGCTCAAGTTAGCCGGGCTTGAGAATACCCCTAAGGCTTTAGGGTCGTCGGTCCATAGCCCCAGGACGGCAAAGCACGACCCAACGGCTCACCTCAAGCGAGAGCGCTCCATCGTTTCTGAAGGAGGAGGGTATGCAAAATCTTCCTTGCCTTGTGCTGTAGGTTACATTAAGGCTAATAAATCTTCCTGTGTTGGGGAGTGCCTCAAATCCGGGTCGGCTTGTCATGGCAGCTGCACTATGTCCAAGTCCCTCACTGAGGAGTTGCCAAGGTTAGGTTCTCCTTGCCAAATTGGTTGTGTCAAGTCTAAGCCTCCTTGTCCTGAAGGATTTGTCGTGAGACAGTCGCCGAAACAGTCTCCTAGACAGTCGCCAAGACAATCGCCTTGTGCAGTTGGCGACAAGAGCGAATTGTCTGACAGCAGTAGCGAGGCGAGCACGAAGGCGCTGCATAAGCCACCGTCGGCTAACAATCCGCCTCTCAAGTACAATAGAGCCTTTAGGTAATGTGACAGTGCCTTGGTTGTGTTTCGCTTTCAGTTTTTCGTATATTTCCAGGGCCGGATCAAACGTTTCGCGAGCCAAACCTCATTTTCAAAGTCAGTATTTTAATTGCGCAATTGGCTGAAAAAGGCCGATTTGGAGAAGCGTTACTACTCTTCAGTAACTGGGTGATTTTCGACGACGAATGTCATTTGGTCGGTATTTTCACTAGTAGCTGGCAAAAAATGATAGAAAATCATAAATGGTAGCTTGATCCGGACCTGCTTGTAGCTACTCTTTTTGTTTGCGTGCGACTGTGTTCGTTTTCGTCCTATAATTTCCATTTGTTACGAAAAAGTTCTCGTACTTCATTTGAGTGGCTCTTGTACTTCATTTGAGTGCCTCTTGTACCTCTTGTACTTTGTTTGAGTGGCTTTATGTTACGCTTGTGCACCTTTTGTCCCATCAGCTGTGCTGATTTCACGGTTTTGTTTTATAGATTGCTTCTGGCAGATGAAACCCTCCGTGATCTAGTAGAACGCGCAGTGTCTGATGTGCCGTTCCTTTTGTGATTGTTCCTAACTGTTATAGTGTTGTGAAATTTTGTCTTGATTTTTTTTTTGTTTGGCACTAGATTCCTACCTGTGTACGTTGCTTAAGGACGCATCATTTTCACCCAATGATTAATACCACTCACTAATATTATTAGTTAATTAATATCATTGCGCTCAGGAATAAGCTCGTCAATACTTCTGATATTCTCATCTTCAAACTTCAGGATTATTGTATCAAGTTTTAGCGCGTGCGCTCATTTATCTCAAAAATTGTACGGCTTGAAATTCGAACAAGTTCCCATATCTTTCATATCAGTGAAATGGTATTAATTTCGGGATTCTAATGAGCCCTTGTGATGAAAGATGAAAGTGAATTTTTTAGTTTTGTCAGCTTGCATCGTATATGTCTCAATTTTTGCATGTTTTTTTCCAAAATATTCTGAGGTCATTGACCCGTTATTTTCGAGTGCTTGTGCAATGTACTATTATAGTTATTAAACATCCCTGAAAATTTAAACAATTAATTCCACATTTTATGCATTTTAGTGCAATCGTGTGCGACCGCCTCTTGTCTAAGATTTTGCTCAGCCTTTTGTTTTGCTTTTGTTTTGACCGCATCTTACGCGGCCTTTAGTTGAAGATTGCATTCATGTTATTTTATAAGGGATTTCGTAGGGATGACACACACAGTTGCGTGAATTACTCAGAGATTTCAATTCGAGGACTTGGGAAATGTAGTGTTTGTGGTCACTGGTATAAATCTTTTGTATAGTGTTAAACTTAGCTCGTGAAATTTATTGTTTTTGTCATGATCAGAGTGTTTCCCTCGTATCTTGACACTTTTTTGTTTTTTTATTGAGCTATTTGTGTTTTACCATATTTGAGTTTGTAGAAGTCATTAGCTTTGCTTGGCGTAATGTTCGATACTTGCTTCATTTCACTTGTAAGCCTGAACTCAAAAATGTGTTTAAACAGATCGTATTGCTTCAACTGTGTTAGGAAATTATTTACATAGTAATTACCATTCTTGAGCTTGAAAATAGATCAAAAATCTAAGCTTTTATCGAAATAAAATATAAAAAATCCCGCGAATAAAAATCTAAAGTTTAATTTGTGATTCTTTTAATTGAAAACTTTCCTCTCCGTGTGTTATTCTGACTTTATTTTTAACGTCTGCAGCCTAAGAAGAGCGAGACTAGGGGCTGATGACCCTGCGAACAACAGACCAGCTCCCCTCACCCCCACTGAGCGCCGCAAGCAGCAGCCGCTGCCACTCCTTAGGTCGTCCAGCACTGCAGCTGCAAACCGAAAGACCCCCTTAGTTCGAGGTGGAGGAGCCCTAGCATCTTCTACCCTCCAGCAGGCAAGTAACGGCGCCTCGAATGCTGTTGGAAGATATACTGTCCATCCAAGTCTTAACTCCTCCAGTTGTGCATTTCCAAGTTCAAATTTTGGATTCAGCTCGGCGTTCTCAAAGTATTCGGGCAATTACGGATCGGCATCGAGCATATCAAAAGGCGTGATGGCGTCTTCAATTCCCGCTCCTGCGACTGTCAGTCATTTCGTTCGATCAGACGGCGGCAGACATAGCCTCAAGCTTCCGCGATCTGCCTCTTCTGCGGTATGGTCTTATCTTCTCTTCCTCAGTTGCCTTGCGGTCACATTAATTTTTCTAGAAAAACAGCTCCCTGTAATGGCTTCAACGTAGAGCGGTCCTATGTATGCCAGCACTGAACTATTCGAAAATGGCGCTAAATTTTCTTCAGCAGTTTTACCATTCATTTAATAATCATTCAAGAAGTCGCTTCAATAAAATTACCACTTTCAGCGAAACGAATTTAACGTAAACAAACGTAATTCTCTTGAAAACTAGTTTGATAAAGCAAGCTTTCCTTTCACAACGCTAATTTGGGCTCAAACTGAAAAGCAACAAGTTACGGGTGCACAATCTTTCCGTCGTTTACTCTGCGTAAAACTTGTGAAAGATTTTCATGTACATTCCGAACATAATGCCTAAGCTACAACTATGGGTGCTCTTGGCACTAACATTTCATTTTCCCCTTTTAATAATATGTTTATGAACGAGTCTCCCCTTTTTCATGGGAAATGGAAGACGTTCCCAGCTCGGTGCTGATGATAACTCTGCACGTAGGTGAAATCTTCTCTTGAATAACTGCGTCCAATTTTGAATACAAACCTTCTCAATTGAAGATGAGTGTTCATCCTTTGCCTGCAGGATGTTACCATTGGAAAAGAACTAAATGCTAACCCAAACTCACGTCATAGATACCGGCCTAAATTTGAAATTCCGCAATTGCAACCGTGTAGAATTTCTGCAGCGCGTACGTGCAAATTCACATTCTGGTTAAATTAATTATCACGAGCATTACTTGATCGCTCGCTTTTGTTAAAACTCTGCTGCGGAGAATTTCATCATTTAATGAAATGGGAAAACGTTGAAAGTACGATTATTTCTAGCGGATTCTAGTCGATCATCTATTTTAAACCTCCAGTTTTATTATTGAAGGTTGAGAAGGAGATTCCTTGTATTAGAATAACACTTTTGTCCTGGAATGTTAGGATCCGGTTTTAAAATTTTGTCACAAATTACGAAGGTATTAAATTTAGTTCCATATAGATGAAATAACTTGTATGTGCAACAATTCTGTTTAGTAAAGGGACTCGTTTGTACAAGCATGAAGCCTATAGCAAACCAATATCCTATTGTCGCGAGACACTAGCTTTCTCGTTAATTTGCATGAACGATGGAATCTAAAGCTCGGGTTTGAGGAATAGCATTACCTCCATGTTATGAAATACATAAGAGAATACAAGCTACAAAATGCAAGAACTAATAGCAAACATGTTAATGATTACAAATTGAAAGTACATAAAATTATTGCGGTGCTCACTAAGTTGACAACCCGACTTACGCTCACGATTTTCAGTTCGCTTTCTTCTGACGTGACTTCCGTCACCTGATTAATAGGACCCACATACACACACATCAACCTTTACCAGTTGTAATCTAAACAAGACTTCTTAATACACATGATGTGACCTCAACGAACAATTCAGGATACACCCAAAGGCGGGTACAACATTGATTGATAGTTGTCACCTTAACAACTACCTTGCATTTAACATCATAATAAATGATCTATTGATAATGATTGGCCGGCCAATAACTGTACTATTAAATCCAAAGTCAACAATGAATATCAACATCATAACCTCCCATGTTACATTGGGCAATCCCGCACAAAATGCACACATGAATCAGACATTCCAGTAAATTCTCGTGAATCCGTGCTCCGCAACCGCACTCCGTGTTGACGACACTTGTACAATTCATGTTAACAAGATCTCCGTTCGTGATCACGTACAAATTCTCCGGGTTGTTATTCCATTACTAGAGCCGTTGGTTGACACTTGACGTATCACTCTGCTACGTGGACTTGCTCTTTGGCTTTTCTTCCCCCCATCTGCCAATTTAATTAAGGGATCACGCGACGGAAGTCACATCAGAAGAAAGCGAACTGAAAATCGCGAGCGTAAGTCGGGTCATCCACTTGGTGAGTACCGCCATAATTTATGCACTTGGGATTTGTAATCATTAACATATTACCATTTCTTCTTGCATTTTGTAGCTTGTATTCTCATGTGTATTTCATAACGTTCCTCAAACCCGAGCTTTAGATTCCATCGTTGATGCACGCAAATTTAATGAGGGAGCTAGCGTCTCGTGACACTTTGAAAAAATAATTTAAAATGTATTTATTTTGTTAAGTGATGGTCAGAATGGAAACCAGGTAAAACGCTCGTTTTGTGAGTGATATCTTATTCATTGTAATTTCTTCTTCGAGAAAACATTAAATATGTGAAAACTTTTATCGTCTTTTAGTAAGAACTCTTAGTCCACTAGATCAACCTCCGTTTTTGACAAGCATTGATAATGATAATTTCTGAAGTACACGAAAAATTTGACAGTGTTTATTCGTTTCGAGGTAATCATAAAATTTGTTTATAAACAACATCCAAACTCCAACACATTATAGTGAATACAAGTATAAAACGTGATCGAACTGACTGTTTGATGTAGACACACCGAAAAAGCTTGAAAGCTTGGTACCCGTACGGCTCTAGTGGTTGGTGCCTGTAACTCTGTGGCGCCTGTAACTCGTGGCCGCCTGTGAGTTTTTCCTTTATTGAGTTTTACTCGCTCTTCTATTATCGCGTTATGCTGGTGACCTCGGTAGAAATGTGAACGTAGAATTATTTTTACTGTTCTTGATCACTCGTTTCCGAATAAGAATTTTACTCTCTGCTTTGGGGATCTTTGAAGAGAGATTGTGTTAGTTTCACAAAAAGATATTTCTCGGGTCTAAAAATCTCATGGAAGAGTATGAATTGCGAGTTTTAACTACGGCTCGATCACTAAATCGACGCGTGGAATCAAACTCGGTCTTTTCTCGAATCGTCGCTCACTAGGCCTGCGAAATAGGTTGCTAACACTACAAATCCTGCGGGTTGCCAAAAACAATATAAGTCTTCCAAGAAAAATAGATGCATTTACGTACTTCAGCATAGAAATATCATACTTCACATGAAAATATCAGTAAATCGCGAAAGATGAAATCGAGAGTACGCATGGTAGAATTTAGTTTGTCGTCAGTTTCATGTTAGAATTTACTGTTACGGATTTATTATTCATATTTTCCACATGGAGCCTGTACCTGATCATAAAAGAGAACTAATTTTGTCGTGAATCATTTGCTTCCTTTATTGATTCTTCTTTTCTTTATCATGCTCTTGGTACCAATTTTAATATCGTTTTTATACAAATTAGCTTCCCTTCATTAAATTAGCTTGAGCTAATTTTTACTCTAGCCTTCCTGAAACTTTTATCATTAATTACAATTTTGCCCATTTTAAACGGATTGATCGCATTTCTTGCATTTTCATTCTAGAAATACTAGCATTTCTGATTTTCAACCCCTAATACCCAAGCTTTTACTACAATCTTTGAGTATGTTGACGCAACTCAACCTAACTTCGTAAATAACAAATCCATTGTGTGCTTGATCTAGTGACGTTATTTTTATGTTCTCGCGATACCTGCGCTGTAACAATTTGTAGTAAAAATCGTTGTCATTTTGGTCGTGAAAAACAAAATGAAATATGTAATTCATGAATTTTAATCGCTGTTATCGAAACAACTTAATCGCATTTTCATCAATTATTTTGTTAACCCTTATTTTAATGACCACCATTGTTCGTCATTTTTATGATTCTCTTTATATTGCAGGGTGTCGTTAAGTCTCCGTCCAGATCGTCTTTGAACAAGAAAGACATGAACTCGAGAAAACACCCTGGTGTCGCCAGGCCCGGCGCCTCATCAGCTCTATCCACCAAAGAAGTAGACTTCCAGAACTGGAAGAGAAGAAAGAACTACGACCCAATGAAGGCCGCCAAAGACGGCAGGAAGAAACAGCTCGAGAAGAGAAGCACCGAGAAAGGAGCCAGTGGCAACGTCACGTCTTCGGACCGAGGATCGCCCAGGTTTGTTCATACATGGTCGTCCTATCGTTTTTTCATATCAAAATGATCAAATTTGACTTATTTGCAACAGGGAGCGTCGTTTTCGGACCGAGGATTGCCCAGGTTAGTTGATACATTGTCGTCTTATCGTTTATTCTGATCAAAAACATCAAATTTAACTTATTTGCAAGCGGGAGCGTCACGTCGTTGGGTTGAGTATATCGTACGTTATTTTGAGTATGGTTTCGTAATCAACGTATTGGAATAGTAAAATGCGACTTTTTCTGATGAAATTTGGCAAAGCGGCGTAAAAGATGTTTGTTTTTTGTTCCAGCCCGCCAGGGTCTCTTCTGAGATCAGCATCGTTCCACGGCACGGAGGGCATGATGGCAACATCGAGGTGGACACGCCCCAATAACGGCCGCTACATGCCACACAACACCTACACCAGCGAGGACGACGGTCCCATGTCCTATGATGAGGAGGTTGGTCATCCGAGCGATTCCCACGGATAGTTTATTTCAACAATCTCTCATGTCATGTTTCAAATTGGGTTTTTAGATGCCACATAATTAATGACAGGACGAACCGTATTTCAATCACACTATTACAAACAACATTTCAGATGCTGTAAAATGGATGCCAGGAGGTAATGACGGTTACCCACAGTAGAGCAGATACTCATTTTATACACCTGGGTCAATCGAGGTTTTCCATTGCTCAGTCGCAAGAAACACATGGGTGTCCAATTTGAAGTTTGTCGAACGTACGACCTAAAACGCCAGAGGCGAGCTCTTTTACCCACTAGAGCAAAGAAACCACGATAGTATTTTGCTCTCTGGATATCGCATTTTTTCTTACGAAAAGTACACGTTATGTAAATTAGATTTGGGTTCTAAACTTAATCGAAATTTCTAATTCAAAATGAACCTATGTGAATCAGACTAAAGATTATTTGTTGGTCACAGCAGCCACCAATGGCGTGTGCGCCTCGTGCGTCTCCCCTGCGGCGGTCACCCACCAGCCCTCATCAGCTCAACCAATCACCGCACGCCGTGTCACCGAGCCACAGTGCGGTTGCCAGAGCGCGACGGTCCTCCTATGCGCACTCGGATGACAGTGAACAAATTGCCTCTTCTCCGTCACGCAAGGTGGGCAAACTTAGTTATTTTTTTTATGATTCATGGGGTATTGCTTGTAATTTTCGCTACTTAATGTACAGTTTTCAAAGTTAAACCACATTATTTGTCACAAGTAATGCCAAATGATACGTCTGATCTGAAAATCAACATTAATATTATACAAGCAGTTTTTCCGAGTGATCTGAGGTTTTGCATGTAGGGGTTCTTGTACTTTAGTTATAAAAGCAATTTACAGCTTTGTATAGGTACGTGTCTATTCGATAGAGTTACAATCTTCGTAATTCAACACTATCCACGTCAGCGTTATAACTGTGTCGTCAATGTCAGTTCTATATTAATGTTATAGGAATAGTTTTCAATTTCCTCACCTTGTCCATTTGTCCTCAGATTTCCGTTGACGAGACTGGCAGTGAGGGCAAACGCTCCCCTCTGAGCATGGGCGGTGGAGGGGCATCGTCGAGCACCTCTGCTGCAGGAGGGGCGCGAGGAACGCCCCTCACTCCTGGCCCGGGCCGCAACAGGGCCAAAATCGAGGCTCTAGACAACCTCGTCATCTCCACCATCCACTCGCTCTCGAACAAAGTGCGGGGCACCTCCGAAAATCTCCTACAGAAGCTCAAGTGAGTACCGAGCCTAAAGTGGTTATAATATGAGTGAAAAGTAGTTAGTAAGCTCAGTGTGGTTTTCATGAGGGTGGAGAGTAGTTCGTAAGTTTAGTGTGACTATCATGAGGGAAAGGAGTCAATCTTTGCGTTAAGCTTGAAAGTCAAATTTTTGTAGCTTCTAAATTATACTCTACGACTCAAATTCACAGGCAGTGATAAATTCTGTTGAAAGCAATGGGAAAGTATCGCCTTCCTCAAGGGATTGAAGTCTCACGCTGGATTTGCTTAATTTTGACAACGTTTCATTTGGAGGAGATATACAATCTTCTTGTCCTTTTACTTTACCTTTCATAGACCACGAAATAAACGTGTTTTTTTTGTGTAAATTTTCCTTTAAACGTATAAGCTCACTGCATCTTTTCAAAAACTCAATCATGATGTCTTTAGTCACCCAGAGCAAAATCCGAGCTTCGCCGTTCCGCTATTTCATCATAAACGAACATTCCGTTGTCTGTGGACGTTTATTTCTTTTCGTGGTACAATTTTTTCCTTTTTAAGAATAATTTCTTGATATTTATGTGCTGAATGTTGCTGAGAGCGTCTAACTTATTAGGAGAACTTGTACGAAAAGAATCAATATATTTCTCCGCATTTCCTTGCGTTAGTGAAACCCTTGGCGATGGAGAATTTCTTCTATTCGTTTTCGGTGTCTTCGAAGGACTTGTTTAAACATTATCATATGAATGGATTCCTCGAAAAAGAATATCTGTCTATCAGCTCTGATTAACAGCAACTAAACTTTCTATTGCGACCGCGAGCATCTGTGGAAACAAACTGTGTTAACACTGCATTTTTCTTCACAGCATTCACATGTCGTTTTTCCTTTTAATGCTATGCGCAGTATCCTGATGAAATACACGTGGGCCAGCTGTTTTATACTTACAGAGACTTTGGTGGAAACGTAAATCTAAATTCCTTATAACACACCTACTTTAACACTTTGACTGAAATTGGTTAAACAGGAGTTCAATATTCAATTCAAATTTAAAGTGACTATAGAAGTGAACAATTTTGAAAATAGCAAACATTAACCGGATTATGGCCTTATTTTGCTTTACTGTCTACGAAAATTAAGTTTGTGACTACTGGTGGGTCAGTAACATTATGAAAATCCATTCCGTGGCCACCACTGCGCACGTTGCGGTCGCAGTGTTAATCGCGTAACACATTGACTACGTTTCTGCGGCTGCTACGGTTGGTTCTGTTAGGTTGTGAGTAGCAGAATTGAAAACTCAACTGTACTAATCAAATGCATTCTCATCCTTCTAAACAGTGCGAAAAATATAATTCACAATGGTATTTTACCTCGGATGCTCAAATCAATTATGAAATAGGTAGTGCAATAATTGAAATACCATTTATTTATCCCGCTATGTAAATGAGAACCTAGTGGTACACATGTGTATGTCTCAATACGTCGTCAACGTGATAATGGAAGAATTCATTTTCGGTGCAGAACGCAATACGGCAGCGAAGACCAGGACCGAGCCGACCTCCTGCAGAACGTGCTCAACCACCTCAACAGCGAGTCGGAGAGCGCCACCTCCCAGATCCGCTCCACATCTAAAGACCTCTCAGGCATACTCAAGAACCTCAAGAAGATACAAACTGCTCTGGAAGGTCAGTCTGTCGTGTGCATGTGCAGTGTTCTCTTTATTGTGTTATCTTATGGATTAGGGTACTATATACAGCATATTCAAACTACACTGTAAGGTTGGTCGTGTGTTCCGGCATTTGCAGTGTTTTCTTTATTGTGTTATCTTATGGATGAGGATACAAGAACCTCAAAATGATACAAACTGCTCTGGAAGGTCAGTCTGTCGTGTGCATGTGCAGTGTTCTCTTTATTGTGTTATCTTATGGATTAGGGTACTATATACAGCATATACAAACTGCACTGTAGGGTTGGTCGTGTGTTCCGGCATGTGCAGTGTTTTCTTTATTGTGTTATCTTATCGATGAGGATACAAGAACCTCAAAATGATACAAACTGCTTTAGAGGGTCAGGCTGTCATGTGTTCCGGCATTTGAAGTGCTCCCTTCATTGTGCTCTCTCACCAGGGTTCTATCGAACCCCAGGGGTTCTGGTGAGTCAGTTTCAGGGGTTCAGCGATTTGGTTCACCACACTAATATGCACTAATACAGTCTATGCTACATACATGTAGTTACATACATGAATTTTGAATTTGGAAAAAAATAACCGCATTTTATTTTATCAACTACGAAGGGTTCGATGAATGCATATATGAAACCTGTCGGGTTCAGTACCTCCAACGAGGTTAAGTACCACTGCTATAGTGTCTTTGTTGTGATCCCTTCGTGAAATGTTTAGTTAGCGTCATTAGGATTTTTACCTCGATTGTGCTTACCAATTCTCCGAATAAACTTCAGCACATTAATTCCTTCCTTCGTTTTCATGTTGGTCTCATTTCATGTAGGCGATTTTTTCGTGTCGCTGATTAGATTTTTGCGAGCTCGGCGAGAGTAAGAAAATTCGACATCTCAAACGGGACAATAATTAAAACGAAAGAAGGAAATAAACTTAGGTACACTGTTTGTTAGAGGTCTTTTTAAAACATATTCAATTTTAAATTCTATACCGTATGGTTCTTGTAGTTCTTTTTCAGGCCTTCTTATAGATAGGAAGTTGATCTTTATTGTGCTGGATTTTAAAACGCTTTCGTACATCGCTAAATTTGTCTTTTCCTGCTCAGTAATCGACCAAGTGATGGTGGACGGTGGCGGCGACTACGACGACTTGGAAGACATCGACTGGCCTCCAAACGCAGCTGGATCTGATTACTAGAAACATTTACCTATTTAGCAACTTGCCCTGTATGTTTTCTAACCCCGTGTCTGGCTCAAACTGCTTTCGAAACGCTTATTTTTTGTTGTTTTGAAGTTTATTGAACTCCTCGTAACTTTCAAAAACAATAAAATATAAGATTTGAAATGTTTTCTGCCAGTTTGTAAGACTGGAAGCGCAATTTCCAAAGTGAAAGGCATTTAAATTCTACTCTGCAGCTTTCGTTGGTCTCTTGAATGTCTTCTTTCTGTCACAAACCCGGAGTGAAAACTGCCAGAGAACCGATCTTCACTACGCAGGCTTTGAAAGTAATGAGGTCTCTTTGGCTTGTGTTTGGTTTCAAAAGACCCTCCAACATCCCTCATGGTTATCATTATAATTTTTTTTCTCTGGGTTACCGATAATTAATCGGTCACCTCTTGCGTTTTCATGCTCATGGCTTTTTTACGCCTATGAAATACTTCCCGTTAAATATTTCCTGTTAAAGTTCGAAGTTGAAAAATCCCAACGGCCGTGAGAAAGTAACTCTGAACTACTACAGTAATTGTAGTAAGTAATGAGTGAAGGTTTATTCATCATCGAACACATGGACTTCGTTCAGTCTCGTCTGAGATAAAGATGAGAAGTTAGAGTTAAGTTCCAATATATTAAATTTGATGGTTATTTTTCAGCGCTAAAACACCAAAAGTTTCCAGAAGCAGTGAAACTAAATTTTTTAATCCAGAGTGGCTTACTCATTTTTGGTAAATCCCAGGCAAATATTGAATTCCTTTTACCCTTTGTTTGCCCAGTTTTCTTGCTGGGTAATATCTGATTAGAATAGCACAGCTTTTAACTCAGTCAGAAACATCGAAATTTGTTTTGTATGTTTTTATCGGTCTTGCACTCACTTTCCTCAAATAGGTTTCGCATCAACGTATTTCTCCTGTTTTGAAGGCAACCTTTGTAAATGCTTTGTACGTTTGCATTTTTAACAAAAGTGACCGGTTTTGTCCGTGGGTTGAAATCGATCTGAAGGATCCCAGAATGAAGGATCGATTTTAAGGATCCATTTCCAAAGTTTGTTTTCTGGTAAGACTAAACTTTGGCGTCCTGTAACTGTTCATGTCGACATAATAGAATTGCTGTAAGGCAGGTCTCACTGAGCAGGCAGTTGATAAATATTTCTCTTCACTTGGTTCACAAAGTGTGGCAGTTGATTATTAGTAGAATGCTCGATTTGAAACTTTAATTCACGATTTGTGATTTTCGAATTAATAAGCATTTTTGCTTTTTGACACTTATTTTGAGTGTGATGGGCAATGAATAATCCGTAATTTCAATTTCGGTGCATTTTCCACTTTTTCAATGGATGATTTCTAGTCAAGTTTTGTCTCCATCCTTGAAACTGCGTAGCTGTGTGGGCTGTAAGTGAACGTAGTAGAAATTCCCAGTTTGGGAAATGGTCTTTGCGTTCAATTGTGCTCCTTCGTTCCGTTCTAAACGGTCAAGTGTAGTTCTGTGGATTGATTCAGTTTTTACGGGTTGTAAAGTAGCAAGAATAGTACTATTTTAAAGCCTTCCATGACTCCTATTGGTATTTTACTCTTCCGTAGCATTCTAGCCAATCAAGAGCGGTTCCCTGTTTCTGAGGTTCATCGCCTACTGCCTAATCACCGTGACTCATTTTTTACTCTTTTCAACCCTTGGAATGAGTCGTGCTTGTACGGTGACCTTTGAGTAAAGCTGAAGTTGGCCATTTTCATTTATTCTGAATCGAGATCAAGAATTTATTTTCCCCCATTTTAGTACAATCGGTTACCAGCAGAGGATGTAAATGTAAACTGCAATCAGATATTATACAAAAATGATATTTTAAGGGTTCACGTTTGAGCATACTTTCTCTTCGGTTCGTGACGGTTGACCGCCATCAATCATTTGATTATTTTTGATGTAGTCAATGAGCTCAATTCAAAGCAATGAATGCTATCACTCTTTCGTTTTGCAATCCATCCATTTTGCCTCTACCGACGCCGACGTCCAATTGCATCCGTCAAGTTGTTCGTAAATGTGAGTAGAATATGTTCGTTACTGTTCATTAGTTTCAGTCATGTCATCATTGTAAAATCCCATATTTTTGTTCGTATTTGGAATACGCCTTAATACACATTGTAGACGTGCGTGTGCAATAAGTAGGTTTAACGCATAATCTGTGTGTTTTTAAGTACGCTGAGAATTTGTAGGCCGCTCTTTCACCATTCATAAACAATTCGTAACCCAGAACAAAGGAGACTCACTGAGAGAGAGAGCCCATCACGGCACATGTGACTTTCCCCCCAATGCCAGATATTAAGTGAAAATTGTGCACAGTTTGATTTTTCGTTGTGTTATTTCAAGAGTATTTCGAAGCGCATCATTTTTTATTTTTTTCATTTTGCTTTACATTTCATGAATCTGACGCACAGGGGAGCGTTAGCATGAGACATTCCGATGGAGCTTTCATGATTGTTTTTGTCCAATGCCTTGATGGTAAGTGGGCTTGAAAATTGTAAGGGAAGTTCGGCGAAAATTGTATTTGATATTTTCTATTGCTATTCAGTATTTTGAACAGTTGATTCGGGAAGTCTGCAGTTTGCAGTAAACTTTTAGAGAGTAAAAACTATATTTTTTGGGCGAAACTAAACAGTATTATGTGAGGTAAATTGACCAATTTATAGGGCGCTGCGTTCTGACGAGAACAAGCGCGTATTTCTTCCGCTACTGAAACTCTAGACTCCTGGAGGGGATACAACTATTGGATCTACAGGAATTGGCTCTCTCAGGGGAAATATATGAGGTCTATATCTAAGAGTTAGGTGTATCCTTCTTTTTGTTGAAATAAGTAGGCCGTTTTGATTATGAGCCAATTTTTTTCTGGTTCACTGCTTTTCTGTTTTTTTTAACGACTTCTTTCTCCTTCAACATATATCTTTTTCACATTACTTCCTAGCTCACTGTCTCTATGCGCAGGGAATCATGCGTGAGAACTCCCCTTATGAATATATTCCGCGTTCTTTCAACTCCATACAAAATGGTGCCTTTGGCGTTCCTCTCTTCGAACACCTACCTATGTGTGGCTAGGGAGGCTAAAACTAATGTAAAAAATCTTTAAATGCATCAATTCATTGCCTAGAGAAAAAATTCTTTGATTTAGAGCTTTCAATGATAGTAATCACAGCAGCTCCTCGAGCTTTCACCGAACTAGACGCATCTCTGTATTAATTTTTTTATGGGACGGAAGTTGATGGACCAATCAGGAATATTCGAGAAGATAAACATCGATGTTGTTGCCCTTTTACATTAATTATCATAGACCACAAAATCGTGTTTTACTTTTAGGATATTTTCCCTCAAACTTATTGGCTCATTTTTTCTTAAGCTTCTCAGTTTCAGAAGTACTTGATATTATACAGCCTTGAACATGAAAAGAGTGCAGACTCACTCTTGTCATACCCTGAACATCCCATGTCAACAACGGTTGGATATCGAAAATTGTTAGTGTGTAAAATTTCCTGAAATCCCTATAAATTTTTCTTGAATTTAATGTTTCACAGATTCTGAGGTCGGTTAGTCTCAAGGCGAGACTTATGTTAAGCTCATTCACTGTAGTTTTAACCCCCGTGATTTCAACGACTTGTGGGACAGTCCATTTTATGACGACAAGTTCGAGGCCAAGTTCCATCAAGTGCGTGTTGAAGATTTTTTAAGTCACTACTCGACTCGTACTCGATTCAGGCTTTTCTCAGGTGCTCTGCTCCTACTACTCCCATTGCTCTATCAAGTCATCTGCAAATTTTCCGCTGGATGGCCTATAATTTTGTAAAATATTGTGGTGCATATCGCCTTGGGAAGCTGTTTCCAAATAGTATACGGGATTTATATGTAGCATTCCACTGTGGACCACAGCACCTGCTAATCGTAGCAAATGTTGTTCATGATGTAAATGCCAACTGAAAATTCATTGTTCACTTGTATGTCTTTAAAATAAAATCGCTAAACTGCAGAGATCTGCCTCCACAGGGTTCCTGTTGGGATATAATTGCATGGCTGCTATAATCATCCAGAGCCTCAGCCTTAAACCCAATTTTTCAATTGCCAGAACTTCCTTAAAACCTCTGTGCTCTATTCTAGACTAATATGCGCATCTTAGTATTGATTTTTTGTGGGACCGAAGTTGAAAATGCGACCGAAATATTCCATTGGACGTCCAGATGTGAGGGAACGCGCAGGTCGAGTTGCGTATCCTATTATTACCCTCCTGGACATCTGTGAGATGCCAGGGAGCGTCGGTAGCCCCCACAGGTCAGCTAAGCTTGATATTAAACGTACTAACTCGTAAGCCAAGACAAATAATCGTGTACATGAAATATTTTGCTGCTCTGTAAATAAGTGCTAATGCTGCGAAGTTAAAATGTGTTCATGTGTGCGAATGAATCTTGTTTTGTGTGTAACCTGCAAGAAAGCGCCCTCTGGTGCTGGAGATTCGAATCCAGACGGGCGCTGGGGAAAACTTTGAGATAGTTCCATTCACTTTCGTCCCATGCTCAAAGATGTCCTAAATGTACATGTGTTTAATAAAATCTTCAATGGAAACCTGCGTAGAGAGTCGACGGAAAATGATGAGTCTCACTCCGTGCAGTTAAAATTGTGAATTTTTTGCCCTCTGGACACATATTTCTCTGATACCCTCCTTACTAATTTGCCTTGAAAGGCAGCTAAAATGATACATGTTTGTTATTAGCGTGCGTGTTGACTCCAACTCCGAGTCATGATACATCTGTGCAGTCTCTGAATAATTGTGATAATGTACAGCTGTAAAAAGATAGAAAGTCTTTTAATACCGACTAAACGAGTACAGAAATAATCTACTGAATGAATGTTGTAATTCATCCCTTTACCTTTGAAATATCATTTTGAACTCTAGTAAAAAAAATTTACCAGGTAAGCTACTCGAATAACATAAATATTTGTTTATTGTTATTTCATACTGTCGGGAGTTACTCCTTAATGTTTTATGAATGCCTTCTTATAAATGTCTCAAAGAAGTCTTACGAGAAGTTCTGTTAGTAAACGGCAAGCTGAATTTCGGGTTTTCCTGAGGCGGAACAAGCTGAGAATGACTTTACACAGCGTTTTCCTGATCTCTAAACATTTCTAGTGAGAAATCAGAGTGTTTCTGACATTTTTATGACGTAAAATTTTTCGTACAAAAACGTAAAGGTATACTTTAAGATATATTTTCACTTTTTCATTCAATGTTTCAAAAACCAATGAAACTTTTTGACTACTCGGTTGTACATTAGTAAAAACTTATTTGATCAAAATTTTTATAAATATCTCGTAAAGGCTTATGAGGAGTTCTGCTAGGTAAAGGCAAGTGGAATTTCAGTTTTCCTGGGCGCGAATCAAGCTGAGATTGACTTTAAACAGCGTTTTTCTACACTAGATATTTCTAGTGAGAATTCAGAGCATATCTGACATTTTTATTAGAGAAATTTTCCGTAAATAACGTAAGGGTTTACCCTTACGTTATTCTTCGATATTTTTCATCAAACGATTTGATTTAGAATACGAAAAGCGGTAAATGCACTCTATGGTTACAGAAACGGATTGAACTCCAATTTCGGTTATAAAATTTCTATCAAAATCACAAGACTTTACCCATAGGATGTTCCAAATTATAACTAGGAGAATTATAAAATTTCTTGTTATTCGTATTCTGTCGAGTATAAAAAGCGATAAATACACTCAATGTTTTATGAAAAAATGACAAAACTCCATATTTTGTTGCAGAATTTTCTTGAAAAACATCTTTAGGGTTTCCCCACAGGATTTTTTGCAGAAAAATGACTTGGTAAAATATTCAAAAATTTAAAGTTTATCTTGTTTAAACTAACGATTCACAAATATTAAACGCAATATTATTATTATTATTATATAAGAGAGTTTTAGCCTCCCTCAACCATGACAAAGATGTTCTAAGAGTGGAAGGAGGAAGGCACCATTTAGGATGGAGTTGAGGGAACGCGCAATCTATGCACAAGGTGCACAGAAACAGTAAGCTAAGAAAGAAGTTCATGAAACAAGAAAAGTTGAAGAAGAAAGTAGTAGGTGCTGAAAAACAGGACAGCAGTGAACCGAAAAAAGTGATCCTTAACATAACAAAAACATTTTATTTCAACAAAAAGAAGGCCTACCTAACTCTCATCTCAGGCCCTGACACATTTTCCCCCTGGGAGCGCTAATTCCCGTAGATACAATAGTTGTATCCCCTGAGGGGATTAAACTCAATAAACGAACTCTATGTTAGAGAAATGATACTACAATTTTTATTACAAAATTTCCTTGAAAAATATATTAAGAACCTTCCTGATTTTTTACAGAAAAATAACTCGGGGAAATATTCAAAAGCTACTTGTTTAACCGGTCCGAACGATTAGATTAGAATGTTACACACGATAAGTGCAATCAATGTGTCATAGAAAATAAAAAACTAGAATTTTGATAATAAACTTTCCTTGAAAAATATAAGAGAGGAATCCTAAGGATTTTTTACAAACAAACAGCTCGATTAAATATTCTAAGAATCTTTGTTATTTCGGTTCAAGCGAATTAATTACGAATATTTAGCGCGACCAATGCACACTATATGATATAAAAAACAATGAAATTTCAATTTTTGTAGCAAATTTTTTTAAATATCTTAAGGCGTACTCATAGATTTTTCACAAAAAAAAATAATTAAATATTCAAAAACGCCTTGTTATTTTTTTCAAACGAATTATTTTCGAACAATGAACGCAACAAATGTATTGTATTCTATGTGTTGTAGAAATGATGAAACCCGAAGTTTTGTCACAAAATTTCCTTCAAAAATTTCGCGCGAAATATAGGTTAAAAGTTTTTACCAAATAATAACTTGGTAAAATGTTTTAAAAATTCATTGTTGTTCTTGTTCAAACGATTTAATTCAGAATGTTGCATGCGATAAATGCATTTTATGTGTTATAAAAATGATCAAAACTCCAATATTTGATGAAAAATTTACTTTAAAAATTTTATACGGGGTAACCCCTCCGATTTATACAAAAAATAACTCAGTATTACGTTCAAAAATTTTTTTTATCCCATGTCAAACTGATTTATTTCGGAAATTAAATGCGATAGATGTATTTTACATGCTACAGAAAATGATGAAAGAACAATTTTTATTCAAAATTTTCTTGAAAAACATCATAGGAGGGTAACCCTGGGATTTTTACATAAAAAATAACGCCGTAAAACATTCCAAATTCCTTCTCATTCGTGTTCAAACAATTTAATTTAGAATTTTACACGCCTTAAATGCTCATTATGTGTTATGGGAAATGATAAAACTTTTTTGTTTCAAAATTTCCTTTAAAAATATCGTATTTGTCAAGTATTTAAAAATTACTCATTATTCTTGTTCAAACAAATTAATTTCAAGTATTAAACCCGACAAATATTCGTTACGGGTTATAGCAAATGAAAAATCTCTAATTTTTACTACAAATCGTAGGGGGGACCATAAGTTTATATATGAAAAAATAATTCGATAAAATACTCCAAAAACACTTGTTACTCATGTTCAAACGATTTAATGTAGATTATCAAACGCGATAAATGCACTCTTAGAGTTCAATTACATTAGGAAGACAGAGTTATGTAAAAATTAATCAATTCTTCCGTATTTGACGCATCATTCAATGCCAACAAACGGTTATGACTGCTGCGATAGTGAGGCTGAAATTTCGCTTTTAAGTGACAGTTCAACGATAAAGAGCCTCAGTTTGCTGCACCCAAATAACCGAGACGCACGCAGTGTTGTTCATTGCGATGCACTCGACAAGACGCCCTCAACCACCAATGGGTGCTTGGGAAAACGAAGGAACTCTGGCTGCTGAGACCCAATTTGGCAAAACTTCGAAGCTCGTAACCTTCAAGGGGCTACTGCGATCGAGCAGATCAGCAGGAATAATTTGCTGTTGCCAAGGAGTTGTCGCTTATTTTATGAGTTGTGCTTCTGGTCAATTCCAACTTCAGAATTTTGCATTTGAATTTAATTATAAATTTTATGATCATGCAATATTGGGATAAAAAATTTGTCCTGCAGATCTTGAGATAATAACAACCACATATCGTTTGGTTGTTCAATACATTATTTATTTTACTTTGAAACATAATTTTTCCCCTTGAAACCCCAGCTATGTAACTGACATCATTTTTATTAATGGAGAAATTACTTTATTGAAACAATATGAAACTAGTTAATAATAGTACAATGATTAACGAAGACAAAACTCAAGCTCTGTTTTTTTAATTTAAATTCACAGAACTAAGACCAAAAACAAATGAAAAAAAAAATATTTATAAAACCAACGCCTTAACCCTTGATAAACATACATGTCAGACAACTTGAAGTATTAATATCCTTATTTTCTATAAATGTTTTTTGCTGAGAAATAGCATGAGCGAGCGCTCAGAAGAGCATTCAAGACAACCTACGTATCATCCAACGCACAATGAGCCTCTCCTTGGCTGTGGTGTGAGAGAATATTGCAGTAGTTTCTTGTACCTTCATTTTTCTAATCTATCCCTTCGCCCATAATCGAACTTACACTTTGGGTTTCATTCGTCCCCTCATTTATTGCACTCAACAGTTGAGTTAGTGAACTAAAGAACAGGCAGGTTGTTGATCCTTCAAAAATAGTTCGGCACTCCGGGGAATTGTGGAGTTGGTACCATACCATTGCTCGGTCTATTCCACACTTCCAAAACTCAATTTTACACCATCAACATTTTTTTTGCGCTTAACAATCCAAAATTCAAAATTTATTTGGAAAAATTAAACCGTGCTTTAATAAACGAAACTGAATCGTGAACATTTGTTACAAAGAGACTTAATTTCCTATTGTTAGCTGACTCATATATATGCTTAATTAAATTAAACTGTATCCAGGTTATCGTACAGTAGGCTATTCACCCCACAAGTGTGTTGGCGACGTTTGTATATGCTACATATGTACCAGGGTGTAATTATCGTGCACAGACCTTTACAGATCATGACAACGAACCCTCAAGAATGTCTAGGTGAAAGTTGAATGCATTATGAAAAATATAGGAGGGAACCCCTGGGATTTTTTCCAAAAAACGATAAAATATTTAAATATCTCTTGTTATTTCTGTTCAAACGAGTTAATTTCCTTAATAAAAAGAGTTAAACGCACTCTATGTGATATAAAAACATTTAAAATTTAATTATAGCTTCAAAATTTCCATGAAATTTCAAGTTTAGGAGGGTTCAATTTAAATATTTATTCATGAAAAGAATTTCATTCAACTTCAAAATTATTATTTCCAAGTCAAACTAGACCATGGGAGAGTATTCTTAGGAATTATCTACAGAAAGATTACTTGTAAAAAATTCAAATATACCTTGTTATTCCTGTTCAAACGGACTAATTTCGATCATCGCACGTCTTAAACGCACTCGGTCTAGAAGTTGAATACAATTCAGCTCATGAATAAGTATAAAAGCGCAGCTTTCAAAAAACGCATCAGCTGCTAATATGTCTTTGAAAATTATGCCCGGAGCAAAACTTGTAACATTTTTTCAAGGAAATTTCATAATAAAAATTGGTGCTTCTTTACTTTTTATAACACATAAAACGCGTTCAAAGAAATTTGATTTGAATACTCAAAAAAAAATTGAAAGGGGACCTCTAAGTTTAGGCGGGAAAATCTCTCACAAAAAATCTTCAATATCACTTTACCTGTCAAAATTAAATTAATGTGATTTGCACTTTGTTTTTAACAAGCAATAACATCTGATAAATCTTTGAATCATTAGGAATTCAAAAACGAGGAACACTGCTCGTAGGTTAAGCATTTTTTAATATTACACATCGTCAAATCCATAAAACGTTTCAAAGTCCTGCTCCATCCTCAGTAAGTACAGTCTGAAAAAAACGCAAAAGACAAAAGTTTGTCAGACATGTTAAAAAAGAAAATTGATAGAAAAAACTCATGTAAAAACTTAGGGGATAAGAACTATTCATACTGTTTAAATCGGGTTTTTCTCTGGCTATGGACAATGATTCCAAAATTCTTAGTTCCGAATCATTAAAAGCATTGCCTAATATTTCAAATGGGTCTTCAGCGACTCCAGCACCCCACTGCCCTGAATGGAGTCGCACAGACGAATGAGGCGGTTGCCCGGAACGACGACTAACTCCACGATCTAGGTCTTGGTATGGGTCTCCCTTTGGGGCCCACTTTTTCAAATAAATTTATGTGCCACTGGGAGACAAAGTGGCTTAATGATTGTCCCCTAGATTTCAAGCTCACGTTTTATCGTAGATACATTGACGACACTTTTGTATTGCTTAGAGATCCTGGCCATGTTCCATTATTTCTCGACTACTTGAATTCTAAACATCATTCTATAAAATTTACTGTCGAAACCGAAGATCATGATTGTTTTCCCTTTTTAGATGGAAATGTTGCAAGAACCGGTAAGACTTTCACCACCTCTGTATATTGAAAACCTTCGTTCACAGGTTTGGGCTTGAGTTTTTTCAGCATTAGTAGCTTCAGGTTCAAAGTGAATGCGATTGGGACGCCTGTAAACAGAGCTTACAATATTTGCTCCAGTTTTAACAACCTTCACAATGAATTCAATTTCTTGCACTCTTTTTTCTGCAACAACGGGTTTCCCTCTTCCGTAATCTACACTAATGTTGAGAGTTTTTTTTTGGCAAAAACGTATTCAAAAGTTAGTGACAATGTCTACCCTGTCCAATGTTTATATTGCAGTTTTCCTTTCTTTGGCCAGTTGTCTGAGAAGATGTATAGAGATTTGGAATTGCTTTTCAATCGCTAGTTTTCTGTTGCAGAATTGTGCCTAATTTCTGTCAATTCTTTTAAAATAGGCTCATTTTTTCGGTATAAAGATGTACTTCCGGAGCGAATAAGGGCGTCCTTAGTTAACAAGTTTAGTTGTGTACAGTGTACATCAGACTATGTCGGTATGACGACCTTGTTGTTTTATATAAGGATTGCCCAACATCGTGGAGTTAGTCATCGTACCGAGAGGCCTCTTGCGCAACCGCCTCATTCGTCTGTGCGACTCCATGCAGAGCAGTGTGGTGCTGGAGTCGCTGAAGACCCGTTTGAAATATTAGGCAATGCTTTTAATGATTCGGAACTAAGAAATTTTGGAATCAGTGGACATAGCCAAAGAAAGACCCGTTGTAAACAGTATGAATAATTCTTATCCGCTGGAAGTTTTTACGTGAGTTTTTCTATCAATTTTCTTTTTTAACATGTTTAATGAACTTTTGTCGTTTTACGTTTTTTCAGACTGTACTTACTGAGAATGGAGCAGGACTCCGAAACGTTTATGGATTTGACGATGTGTAATGTGTAATAATGCTTAACCTACGAGCAGTGTTCCTCGTTCTTAAATTCCTAATGAACATTCGATTGCAGAAAAATGATTTTCATCAATATCTTTGAATCAGTAATTGTAAAGTATCACGTGGATCGAGAATCCTTTAGTTTGACAAAACGAGTTTTTTTCCGGTTGCAGAAGTATAAGTATGGATCTTTTCCAGATAAGCCCGGCCACTAATGCAACACATAAGTTCACTCACTTGTAACTTTCGAAATGATGCACCTATCGACTTCAAATTCCTCTCAAACGAAAGATTAAAACATTCTTTTGCTTGAGAGTAATTTGAAGTTTATAGGTGCATGATTTCGAAAGTTACAAGTGAGTGAACTTATGTGCTGCATTAGTGGTGGGGCTTATCTGGAAAAGATCCATATGTATTTATAATGATTTACTTAATTATCATGATTGGCATGAAATCACACTCCAAATAGAGAGTTTCGCTAACATAAAACATTTAGATACAGCACTCACACAAAATGTATAATTCCTTTTCTTTTAGGCTTTGTAAATCACTAAATGAAGATATCATCCCAGTTATATTTTCCGAATGAAATTAAATCCAAGCTAAAAAGTTAAGCACAAAAACCAAAGAAATTGAAATTGCAAAAATTTTCTTCGGTTAGTACTAAGCCGAACGTTTCGGAACTGGACCCATCATCAGCTAAAATTCTGCACATATAAATATAGAATATAAAAATACTGACCAGGTAATTGTACAAGTTATACAACACTAGAGATATTCAAACACCGGAAATTGGGAACAGACTGCCATGCCCTATAAGCTGAACACAGGTAAAGGAAAAATGAATCAAAATTGGATGCTGCTTCCAGAGTTTTTCCGGTGAAAAACTCTTTTTAAACTGTTTGTCCGAGTTCTAATTTCTTTTCTCTGCCCCGCAGCTTGGATAGAAAACCCAGAACCTACAACGGAGGTCATTGGCATTGTCTTCTACGAAAAAGAATTTGAAGAAGTGCTGGGATAGTAGCAAATTAGAACTAAACATTGATTACGAGCGCTATTTAGAAGTATAAATAAAGTTAACATTACAATACTCACTTCTAAGCAGTCCACGTTCGCACCTCAACACGGCACCTCTCGTCTTGATGCTTCACCGTGGCCATTTCACTCGTGCGCTCATAGCTTCTTTTTATCAAGATCTTAAGCTCCATTCATTTTTCAATAATTAGAAAATTCCCCTCTGTTAATGCATACAGGTAAATATTAAAATAACAAGATAAGTGTAAAACAAACTTATAGTGCAAATTTCGAAATTTGAAATAAAAAGCACGACTTATTCAGAAGTAAGAAAACAGTAATCTTTTCGAGATATCGAGTCGTGGAGGTTGTACGTTTTGGGAAATTTCTTACTTCCTGCATCATCTTAGGTCCTAAAATTATGGAAACTTTTGCGTGCTTCAAACGATCGTCTGCTGTCTGAAAGCGTCTGGGGCCACATAAAGAGATTAATTCATTAAACCCCAGTGGAGACAGAAAGGGATCTTGTTGGAAAAATACTTGACGCTACAATACGGACAACGGGTGATCCACGAGTATTTTTTGTTGTGTCCGGGAATTGATTCTGTATAAGTATCAGACTCACATCGGCTTAGCAGGCAGGACACTCAGTGGTGGGCACGATAACGAAAAAACGTTATCGCGATAACCGATAAATCGATAACGAAAACCTTATCGACGATAACCGATTATCGAGAATTGGCGAAAAATTTATCGCCGATAATCGATAACCGATAAATCCAAAATTCTGATACTAGCGATAACGATATTGGTATTTTAAATAAAAAAACACATCGAAATGTTTTTTTTAATCTTTATCTTAGAAAACAGAATAATTTTAGAAAAAAATGCCACGTTCACACTAGAAATACATTCAGCGTGATCCAGCCAACAACACACAAGTACGCACACGTTTCGCCACCCGGCCGCACCCACGTCAAAGTTGCTCCACCCTGTGTGCGTGTGTTGCAGCGTCCGTGTGCGTATAGGGTGCGTCATGTGAACTGGTCCAGAGTTGATCTCATTGCCAGAAGTAGTTGTATCGTCTAACTAGAATGAGTTACTAGATGTCGCAATGCAGTTAGGTTATGTACTTGGTTACAAAAAATTCCCAGTCGTGATTTAAAAATGGCAATGTAGAGTGCGAGCTTATGTGCAATTTGGAATGTGTTGAATTACTCGATGGCTTTAAATTCCTGCCTTTACCGGCGAACGGTCAAGATCAGGAAAATGTAATGTGCATTGAAATTGCTGTTAAAAGCCGCACCGAGTTTCATGCCTGGGGAAATGAATAGGATTTACTTGAATAAAAAATATGATTTACTTAAATTTTCAGCCTGAAGATGATGATAGTTTCTCATCGAAACGTTACACTTTATAGATTGACAGATGTATAGAATTTCAACAAATTACATTTTGGAGTAAGAAATGTTCAATGAATTCTTTTTTATTTAAACACAGAAAGAACAGAATATATTTCGTGAAGTTGAGAAGTTGAAAGAACGATGGCAACTTAATTCATAATAAATAATGGAAGCATGTATCACGTATATAAATAAATATTACCACATGCAATTGTCTTTTATTTATAATGTATTTTTCATTACTTATGTAAAAAGTTTTGAAAATGGCATTCAATATCGTCAAATATTTCATAGTTGATACGTAAAGACAATAAATAACTAACTAAGTAGCATTAAATAGTGTGGCCACGAGAATAAATATTCATTTGAAAACTATTTCATCGCCAGAGCAGCGGGAATAAAATCGTAATTGACGAAGCATCATAGTACTTGTATGTCATATATGACAGGGGATGGGGGACTATTTCCCGAGGGAAACTAAAAAGGTGAAACATTTGTGATGAAATTTATTACATTCATTACTCTGTGTGTTAGCGTCAAGTTTTCTTCATCGCATCTTCAATGAAAGCATCGAGGTTCCTTTACTTTGCACTTTGCAACCAAAATAGTATGATATTAAACGAGAGGGAAGTGGCTCGTAAATATACTGAAATGAGCTCAATACGGTTTTGCACTAAAGTTTTAAAAGTAAATTATTCGAATTCATTTGGCGTCAATATACTTAAAAAGGCATCTTACAGAACGCTCCAGCACTTGAATACTTTAATTTAATTCATATTATAAAGAACCTGTTTGAATACTTTTATTCACTTGACATTAAAAAGAACGTGTTAATTGTTCGAATGAACTACATATTTATAATATAAGCTGAGGAGATTTGCATTGTAAACAATACATCGAGACATACGAACGATACATTATGACACGGCAGAATCGCAGTAACTGTGCTCTTATTTGGTTTAACTCGTATAGTAAGTGTCGTTTAAGACGACTGAAACGTTTAAGTGTACAATGAAACGTAGAGTAGAGGATTTTAATCCATTATTAAATGATTATTCTATGGCAAAGCTATACAATAATAAATGTTTGGACTACAATTATGTCATGCAGCTACGTGTGGCAGTTGTTGAAGTGGGCGTGGTTCTTGGTGACGGTGACTAGCCGTGCACGTACACGGACTCGCACACGTACACAGAGTTGGAGCAACTTTGACGTTGGTGCCACCCGGCCCCGCCGACTGTCGACCATCAGGGTTACCACTCACAAAAATATTAAACGCCAAGATTACCCTGTAAAAAAAGCCAAGATTGCCAAAAAAGCCAAGATTGTCTAGGTCGTAAAAAACACTTAGAATTATACGCCAACATCAATTATAATACCACAAAAATGGCCCTAGTGGAGCTAGTCTAGCTCCACTAGGGCCACTGGTTAGTGGTTACCTTCCTATCACTGTCACTAAGTTCCTCTATATTGCTCATATTTTCAATTAATTAATATAATGCAAGTTTGACCTGAAACAAGACGGACTTAAATGCACATCCAACGATCAGAAGAGCTAAATACGAACTGAATATGTGTCGTCACGGTCTCACCCACAGGGTTGCCAGATGTCCCTGTCCACATGAGGCCACACTTTTGATAAAAAAGGCCACAAAAGAGGCCAACTTTATTACACCATAACGCGTACATCCTACACTTATAGTTCCTGTCCCGAACTCGTCCCGCCCCGTCATGTCGAATCCCAGCGGGAAAAACTGAAACTATCGATTATCGATAGTTTGGAACCAAAAGTAAAGGCGATACAGATATATCGATAACTCGGTAAAAAAAATTATCGGATAACCGATTACCCGAAATCGTCATCGCGATAAACTATCGTGATAATTTATCGCGATAGCGCCCAGCTTTGCCTGAGAACACTCGCTGTAATTCTAATTCTATTTCAAAGTTCAAATAAACAAATAAGTTTCCATCATCAACGACTCTAGCTAGATACACTCTATTCAACTTTGAGGATCGATGTCCCTAGAACGGTCAGTTTTAAGATTTTCATACATTCACAAAAATTGTTCTTTTGAGTTTCAGTATTCAGTGTCTAAGTTCGGTACATCAGTTTTCTAATACCCTGTGTGAATATTTATCCAGTGTATGTATAACTTAAAGTAAACCGTTTTTAGATTTATTCGCACAACTATAGCTATTTTTATACATGTAAATACTTTTGATAGCGCGATATTCATTCGTGCGCTATTGAAGGTTAGCTAATCGGCTAAAATGACAATACAATCTTACTGACAAAACTTAACACTATTCCAACACATTTAACTAAAGGAATGCAGTTGAATTGCTTTCATGTACTGCAAATTAAAATTATGAAGCTCATAATAGAATCATATAAGAAAGTTTACTCTTTGATACTCCAGATTTGTAAATGACTCGTTAAAAGCTATGATCATTACTGAACAAACTTTAAAGTTAATACTTATTTTCACATTGGAATGCGACTGAGGTGATCATCTCGTCCCAATATATAAAATCTCAAGCCTGGTGATATTAAACCTTCAAACCTCATGTCTCGAGTTGCTGAACCTCGTAACCTCAATCATAACACAGAACATGATCTCAAGCCGAGTAATTTAAAATCACGTAAAATTACATGTTGTTTTAAGCCTCCGTAACCACATAAAATGTGTTCTCAAGAGAAAAAGATGAATACTTCATTTGTTATGGACATAAGTGACCTCGGAATCTATATAGGAGCTTAATCCTACCACACAAATGCCTTGCGCACAAATACATCATGATTGAAAGAAGTTTATGAAACAAGATCAAAGTTGTAAAAGAAAAAATAGATGATGTAAAAAGAACAGCAATAAACTGAATTAAATGGCCTGTATCTATACAAAAAAAATCTTCCTTCAACAATAGGAAGGCTCACCTAACCTTCATCTCGGGACCTCACATCAACCCTTAGTTTTTAAACAAACATCGGCATCTTAGGATGCGTTATTTCCAATCAAGCCTGATACATATGATCTTATGCATCGGTTTTTCAAATGTCTTATNGGATACGAACCCGGGCCTCCAACATGCAAGGCCGATCCCTTAACCACTGTACCACCGCGAGTTAACACTAATTCCCATGGATAACATAGTTGGATCCCGTTATTGAGCCTCGTATTGTTAAACTTCGTTATATTAGGCCTCTAAATTTCTAGCCCAGTAGTATTAAATCTCGAGCTATTCAATATTAAACCTCGTAGTCTAAAGTCCCTTGATGTTAGACATGGCAGTCTCAAGTACCGTAATACTATGCCTCGCAATTTTAAGCTTGGTTTCTCAAACCTGGTCATTTCCACGCTCCTGTTACATTTTGTAATTTCAAGCGTTTATTCTCAAACCTGAAAATCATGAAACTCGCGATCTTTAATCTCGCGGCTTAAAGTTCCGTAATCTCAAAGGACCTCAAGCTCGGTGATTAGAAACTTACTTAACTGAACTTTCTTAGAAGCGATCTTAAAATGAACATATTTTTTGATCCCTCTATAATTGTAATAATGTACAAATAATTTCGGAGTTTCTGAGTCTAAGAGGGAGCTAGCGAATGAAGTGAGTGCTAAATAAGAAGAAGGGTTTCCTCATAACTCTTTTATCAGTTTTCAATGCTTCCTGTGATGACGCGAGAATTTGCACACACTCAAGCGAAAATTCCGCTGTTCACGGATTTGTTTTGAACCAGGGACTTCCTCGTCCAAAGCGTGATATTTTCTTCTTAAGGCTTCCTGGCAAAAAAAATACTGTATAATCTTATTATTAAAACATAAATAGTGTGTCATTACACAAACAACTAGAGCACACCCGCGCATGAAACATTTAAATTAGGATCAACCTTATTACTTTAACCCCATCCTCTAACTTCCAATTTGTTATACTCATGCTTCAAAAATCTATCTTGACAATGGTACAGAACATTTTGCACACTATGGGTGGCTAATACCAGTAATAAAACTAGCGGTATTTGTGACGGAGAGGACAATAATCGATTTAACAATTTTTGCTGCCTAAACATAGTTGATTAGATCTAAATAAACAACTTTTCTTCTATGCACTTTCGAGGGCAAATGAGTGTTTAATGAGTTAGAGCTGTATGTTAATTTTCGTCTTTGATGACGAATGCGCTCGAATAAACAGCTACTAATCGATTTTCGAATTTTTGTTGCTTGAATCACGGTAATAACATCGAAATAAACCAATTTTCTTCAATTCAATTTTTGCGGCAAATGAGTGTTTTACGAGTTAGAGCGATAGACTTAGTTGTTGCGTGGTTGAGCTGTTCAGAGTACGTTTGGGTACTTCGTAATTTATTATTTGCCGACCCCGCGGAACTTGCGGAGCCTGAACCCACTTCCAGAATCTTTTAGTTAATAACACAATAAAAATTTTCACCCGAAAATAACGAGTTATAGCTGTATGTTAACTTTCGCCTTAGATGGCGGGAATGCGCTCGATCATTCGAGCGCGTCGGAAGGGAGAGTGCATTGTCGTGTTGCAACAAATTGACAACAACATGGCAACACGACAATGCACTCTCCCTTCCGACGCGCTCGATGAATTACTTCCCGCTTAAAACACAAGCGTTGCGGTGACTAATTTACCGCTGTAACCCGTTAAATACTCATTTGCCCCTAAAAATGCATGGAAGAAAAACTGTTTATTTCGATCTATTTAACTATGTTTAGGCAGCGAAAAGTGTAAAATCGATTATTATCCTATCCTTCACATTTACCCTTAAATTTTGGTGGTCTGGATTAAAAGGTGTATACACTTGAACTTGATGAAGAAAGGCTTGGGGACGGTCTTAGTGCCTCCCTCTTTCTTTTCTTGGGAACTCATTTTATGTGTTCAACACTTTGACCGTAGTTG
>JACJUY010002003.1:41037-52185 GCA_014220935.1 Platorchestia sp. MABIK
GTGAAACGTTTTTAAATGTGTTCCTTTAGTGATTCTTTCGAATGGAATTATTAATTTCCGTGAAAGGCCTAAAATCAATATTGACCAAAACTTGTTTATTTCGATCTTATTAACTATGTTTCGGCACCAAAAATTCGAAATTCGATTATTACCAAACGCTACACATTAACCCAATCTTCTTACACGCAAAATTTGAATAAACGCCCTAACCCTTGCTTGCTCTAGCTGAAATTCATACCCCTGATAAAACATTATTGCCTAAGATGAAGCAAACTGTATCATTGCTTCTCCTGTAGCACGCTTTAAAATTCCGTGATGGGTTAATTTTAGCTATGTGACAGATTTCAGCTCCCTTGGCCTGCTAAATGCACCGTAAAATTGCCAGCATTAAATTTTGAAGAATCAGAGTACCTAAACCTTAAAATTAAAGGTTTGAGCAAAGTTAGTTAAGTTATTCACACTAGAAATATTCGCCGTAAAGGTTCTTTCGTGCTATTTTTGTGTATTCGCCCATCGATTGTTCAAGATTAATGTAAATTACAGAACATTTTTGGCCATAGAACTTTTAGTAGTTTGAAGTTATTTCGCGGAACTTTGAACTTGCACCAAAACATCACCGGTACTGACTCATGTTCAACGAACCACACCAAATTTCAAGTACTTTCCTCAAACGAGGACTTTTGAAAAAGGTTTATCTAGCTAAAATGCTGAAATAATCCCTCCAGTCTAATCTTATTTTGATGTTATTGTCACTTGTAAATAGATTTTTTAATTCAACGAGAAACACAGTTCTTTCACTGAACATCACAAGTAATAAACACTTATAGATCCCTAAACTTCATCAAAATAGTCAAAACGTAAACAAGGGTCAAATCCTTTATGCAGATTCTGATACGATCATTGCTTGCTTAAGACTGCCTTGCGAATAAAATCAGGCGTTCGCAAGTAATTGCGAAATGAAATTATTTTTCAGATGGATTATTTTGGTGTTTGTGAATGAGACAGAGCCAGGCTCAAGCACCTTCCATTGCAGAAATCATTTCGTAGACATTGATTCATCCATTTCTACGGAATTATAGTTGGTAGTTGAAATGATGTTCATAAGATTATGTGGCTTGTTTAGTGTCTACGTTGAATAATTCATTATGTATTCTAACAGATAAGTGTCACGTAAGGAAAAGGCGACAGGACTTCTATTGGAATTTTCAAGAAAAAGAGTGCATAAACTACAGTGTAAAAAATTAAATGTCTCACAGTACATTTGCATAGCTAACTATTATTTTCAAGCCATAGTATTTTTTTCTTAATTGTAAAGATGAATTTCCCTGTAGAAGAGTTTTCTATCCCCTGCCTAAACGGTATTAGTTATCAACATTGTAGTACAAAATTTCAGAAACAATGAAATCAAAGAGGGTTTTAAGTGCTGTCAACGTAATTGTCTTTGCTTCTGACTAACTAAAGAACGATCTAACGACACAAACAGGTTGCTCTGCTTCCTAGAGGTGGGTGAGCGATTACGGACTGGTCGTAAATCTAAACCAACGATTCCTGCAGAATTAATATCTTTTGCGCTCAGTGCCACTACGCCACATCTACGTTCTGTGCCTCCGCATCCCGATCAGCACGATCTCGCATGCCCTCGAGATTCCTATTAGTCCAAGAAGTTGACAATCCAGAGCAAGCTGGTCACTCACCTAGTAGGTTCTTGCCGCCACCCACAGCGCCTGTACTGCTGTTGAACTGAAACAGAGCAATGCCGTTTCGAGACGACTGAAACAGTGCAATGTGGACTTCACTTCCAGGTTTCCGTGACTCAAAAAAACTCTGCGGCACAAATTTGCGGAGCTAGGCTGTTGCTCCACTTACGTTTCTGAATAAAAAAAACGACGGACCTGATCATTCTTTCTTGACGTAGTTACCATGTTTGGTACCGCTCACTCGCGGTCACTTTAATCGAGTCATGAACCACGAACCCTGCGCTGTTAAAAATGAGATACTTTTAGTTATATCCGTGTCTCATTCATGAAAACTATTGCTTTCATTGAACTTTATATACGGTATTTTCTTCCTTGTTTCGATGCCTCCACTTGTGCTCTAGTATAACTTTAGAATGAAGTTTAATCAAAATAAATGACTTAATGTTCTCCGTCGCCACAAATGACGATCCCCTCAAGTTAAAGCTAAAATTCATATGGGCGAACGTTTTGAATTAAAATTAATTATTTTGTAAGCTATAACTTTCTTATTTGCATAACATTCGAATGAATTTAAAATGAAATAAATAAATTGTAATTTCTAAAAACAAAAATCTCCCGTCATTCACAGTGTTCACACGGTGTGAGTACGGAACAAATTCTGTGTTATCATACAAGGGAACCGCAATTCAAGAACAAAAACAAAAACAAACCAGGCAAACAAGGAACAAATTCTGTGTTATCACACAAGGGAACCGCAATTCAAGAACAAAAGTTTGCTGCCATTATGTACTCTTCAGGTTAGCAGTTCACAAGGAGTGAGTTGGAACAAACAGGCCCCTGAAGCTTAAATAAAAGGAGACATCAGCAAAAGCTGGGATTTTTGAAGGTGGTAGTACACCGATTAAAAACATAACCCGCAGTCGCACTGAACAGTATTTCTTCTCATTGTAAGAAATTGTTAAAAAGAAAATAGGAAATTGAAACAAAAGAAAATAGAATAAGTTAATAAAAAAGCGCATACATGAGTTGTTCACAGTACGTTCCACAAATGTGAATAAACTTGAAAACGCACGCATCACGTGCGTCTGATGAAATAAATGACTGTGTTTAAGTCTATTTTTGCAGAGACACTTGTGTGAATATTTTTACATACATATTCTTCTTGAAGTAATCTTGCGCATCCATGTTAGGGCCTCTATAAAACAGAACACATAGTGAGCAACGCTGCGTTTGAGAGCACTTTATTTTCTATTGATGTTGAACGAAAGTGTAAAATCATAGCGAATATAGTAGCAGCGTATCGTTACAGCCAGGTGTTGCTTTGGTAGCATTTATAATGAACGATATTTTTAAGTGGTTTTAGAGTTTGTAGAAATTTCTTCAGAATTACAAATCTATTAAGTTTTATTTTCACAAAAATTTAACCTTAACTAATACTGAAATTAGGCAAGTAGATGTCCATTTAGGTAAAGTTGACACTTCTATGATGTATAGTATTTTTAATAAAAAAGATCTTCAAATTTCAGATGAAGTTTGTTTTACATGCCTAACTTAAGCTTATCTGAGTGAAGATAGTTTTCAGGGCGTACCACAAAATCTTTCGAATACACATGTTGGAATTACACGTATTCTGGATCCAAGACGGTAAATTTTATCTTTAAATTAAATATCATGATTGATTGATAATAATTAAGTTTAGCCTTCTTCATGACTGCAAAGATGTTCAAAGAGAGGAAGGATGTAAGCGCCATTTAGTGTGGAGTTCAGGAAACGCGGAATCTATGCACAAGGTGTGTTCCCGCACAGGATCCCTTGCGCATTGAAACAGTAAATCGTAAATCAAGAAGGTAGATTATGAAACAAGATTTAAGTTAAAGAAGAAAGTCATTGGTACTGAAAAACAGAGCAGCAGTGAACTTAAAAAGATGGTTCTTATGCAAACAAAAAACATTTATTTCAACAAAATGAGGGCCTACCTACCTCTCAGTTCAGGACCTCACATTTTCCCCTTAGGAGCTCTAATTCCCATGGTTATATTTCGTTGAAAAAGGCATTGCACCACATCAGTAAATTAGAGAGCGCAGACTAGCAAAGGCTAGGCATACAAAAATAAAGTTCAGCATACATTTGAATTTTTTTTCATAAACATGGAGCCTGAACTTTAGCTCTTCAACCAATGACGCTGTAACGTAGTATGTTATTCGAACTTATATTGGGTGACATTTATAGTATATTCGGGTAAACTTCGTAAATGAGCATTCCCTCAGTAAACAATCTACTCAGCCTATGCTTCGACTTCAGTAAACATGCAGACTTCAGTGGTGTAGCTGATGAAAGTGTACAAAATCGAGTGAAGTCTCAGCAACCAGGAGAAGTATGAGACAGGCATGTTTTATTCTTCTATTTCAATGGGTACACAAGCGGTGGTAGAGAATTTTACAGATTTGTTTAAAATCTGTCGCATTCATGTATGAAACTTGAATAAAACCAAGCCTCAGAAAAGGCACTTCAAACTATTTATTTTAGATGATAGAACGTTTTTTTAGTTCAAATTAATCGGCAGAACGCATGTGTGAAACACGACAATCTCATACTACTCAATAATTGGACATATGTGAAGGTGACAGCAATTGTTTACTTTATTTATGGACAGATGTAACTAATTTTTAAGACTCTAGGTTTCAAGGCCTCTTATACTTCTCAGCCTCATTCTCTGCGCGTAAGTTTCACATCAGCCCTCCAAGAATACAAGAGTTAGAAGACCGAGTTTAGGAAACCGTGCAGCTCAAGTACGAACACATCGTCACCTCAGGGTACAATTACGTTGAAATAGAACACGATAAGACTTCATTAATATGGAAAGAGGTCAAAATCCTCCCATGTTAAAGTAAGAAGAAATTCACTCGACGTTGTTTTATTGAAACACTGTCATTCATTAAAAACTCAACGTCTCTGTAGTCTACGAAAAGTGATGTTTCGATGTGTGATACAAACGTCGTTTTTCATTGACTACAAAGACATTGAATTTTTAACGAATGACTGTGTTTCAATTTAAAAATTTTCAGTGAATTTTTTCTTACTTCAACACGTGATGAACTTGAACTATTTCGCAAAGTTGCAAAGTTGGAAAAGTTAAATGGAAAAATAAAGAAGAGAGATAGCCTATCTAAATTAGAGATGTAAATATTAGATGCGTTTAGTTATACAGCCATTATCATTATACAGCCGCAAGCGGATCAAACAAGAGCGGACTCTGAAGACGATCGAGAACATCAAAGTTAAGTTAATTGCTGAATTTATCAGTGTATGTACATTTAAGTCATTCAACACAAGCAATTCAGTCTGAATTACACAATGAAGTGTAGCAAGAGATTCCTTTTGTTTCGCGTAAAACGACTGCATTTTCAAAGGGGTATTCAAGTGCGAAAACTTTTGAAACCGCTTCCATTAGGAAGCGGTTTGGAATTTTGGAAGCGGTTTGGAGTCCGTAAGGAATAGCTTTGCAATAAACTACTTTTCTCAAAAGTATGGCAATCTTTCAGTCCCTTTAACGTTGCAACCAAATATATAGAGGTAAAAATTAGTAAGATATCACTGTTCTTTTACTCCATAGATATAGGGTAACACTGTTGAAGGATATTTTTTTTAAATATTGCGTTGTTCTTGAAAAGTTAGCTACATTCTGAAAAAGCACCCAGGCTGCAATCCTTCGCGGCTTTGGCTATCGAAAGACACGGCAAGGGAGGAAATCGCTATCAGGAACTCAACGGAAAATAAAGGCGAGCATTAAAGAGTTCTGAATTTCCTGAGGCAATTCCTCGAACAGCGTATTGCCGAATCTCGTGAGGGCAATTTTCAAAATAAACACAAAATAACTATCACATTCTCCAATTTTTATATGGATCTGCTCTTAAATACATCGTACATTAGAATAATATTTCTTTTTCTCTATTACATCTTGAATAAATACTATTATTGAATTATAAAAATTACAGTGGAATTACGACTGAATTAAATTGCAATTAAGAATATTGTACAACATTCTCAATTACATTTTCAATAATAATTTCAGGTTACATTTTCAATAGTTTTGTACAATCAATCCTATCTTCAATAGTAATTTAAAACCTAACTTTACATTGCGCCCTCAAAAGAAGAGATGTAGGGCACCATGCAACAAAGCCTAGAAGCGAGTGGCGACATCTATGGAGAGCCGTGCGGCGTCGGACGCGGGAGGTTTGAGCATCTCATTGTCGTTTGCCACGGTCTCATTTGGCTCTTCTTCTACCCCAGACGTTGTGGAAGTTTTTGTCTTCTTGCTTGATTTTGGAGTTTTGTTCACGTCTAAATCCGCGAACCCTTCACTGGAGGTGCTACTCAAGCTTGAATTGGAACTCAACGAGACTTCCCTGATCGATGGCATGATGTTGGCACGAAGGCTCGGTCTCCTGGAGGTGTCGTCGAGAATATCAGGGAAGGAGAGCCTTGCTCTGCCGCTGCTGAAGTTCGAGTATTTGCGCGCCTGTTCTGAAGCGATGGCCAGCTGCTCGAGCTGCTCCTGCTTGGCTTTCTCCTTCATTTGCCATCGGCGGACCAGGAAGAAGAAGAGCAAAAGGACCACCACGATCACCACGGCGATCAAAATCCAGAAAATCACTGATTCCACGAAGTTTTCTGGATGTGAGAAGCGAAATTTACTGAGTTAATCTCATTCCTTTAATAGTAACTTACATGCGTACTGTTCGTTTATCTATAAAACGGATCGTTTACCGAACAAGCTTTAGTTTACTAGTCCTTAGTAAGAATCTTTTCAATCTCGACTCGAACCTGTCACTAATTTCAAAAAGTATTTATGAACAGTTCTAAGAGTCAAAAAAGTCATGAAAACTAGAATATATATAAACTTGATTGGAAACTTAAAAAATGAAGTTAAAATTCCAAGGAAATTAACCATCTTTACTAAGAAAACGTTCCGAAGTCCCACTCTATCGTCCAGCTGATGATGGAGCTCGACTCTGAAGCATTTTCTTTTTAACAAAGAGGATTATTTTCCTTAAAATTTTCTTCATTTTCAAGTTTCTGATGAGGTTGCAACTAAAGCAAACCACTGACTTGTTCAGATATATTAAATACGATTGCATTCGTTTGGCTATATTTGAGCTAAAGTTTAGACCTTAAAAGCGGCTCATGAATAGTAAGAACTATTAAAAACATCTCAAAATCTTAAACATCACAAAGTATAATCTATGAAACATCAAGTATCTTTGATGAAAGCACAAAAGCACAACAGATTTCAAGCTAAAAACATTTGAAATTATAACACATTACAATTATAACTCATTACAATTATAACACATTACAATTATAACTCATTACAATTATAACACATTACAATTATAACTCATTACAATTATAACACATTACAATTATAACTCATTACAATTATAACACACTACAATTATAACACATTACAATTATAACACATTACAATTGTGACACATTACCATTATAACACATTACAATTATAACACATTGCAATTATAACACCTTACAATTATAACACATTGCAATTATAACACATTACAATTATAACACCTTACAATTATAACACCTTACAATTATAACACATTGCAATTATAACACATTACAATTATAACACATTACAATTATAACACATTGCAATTATAACACCTTACAATTATAACACATTGCAATTATAACACATTACAATTATAACACATTACAATTATAACACCTTACAATCATAATGCATTACAATTATAAACTACACGTCACATAGAGGAACAGTCACTCATGACACAGAGGTCACAAAATAACATTGAGGAATATCTTCATTTGAGAATGTTTGGCGGGCTTTCTATAGTTTTTAATCTAACAAGAAAGATAACTTCTACTTGCCTTTGTCATTCAGTTGTGCTGCTTCCATACTGGGTAAGATTTATGCCACTGAAAACTATTCCTCGGTTCATGTCATGAAAGTTGTCTCAATTGAATTTTGGTATTTATATAACAAATATGTTAATTAATGATAATTTTGCGTTGATTGGTAGTGAAGCAGCAAAAATTGAGTTTCAAAGATCGTTAGGGGAACTGCAATTTTTTCGCGTTTTTAATGTCGCTAAAGTAAAGTAAAATACCACTCAACGGATAGAGGCCGAGTGAAAACGCAAGAAATCTTTACCTTCTGTTTCATCCGTAGAAGGCTCTGCAATAAATAAGAAATAACAGTTCAAATAAAACTTTTGTTAGTACTGTTTAAGAAAGGTGCAATGAAAAGCATCGTTTCCTTTCATGTATGAAGAAAAGTGCTTCAATGCGATCGCACTTCACTCCGACAGAATTTCAAACCAATTTCCACTATGTATGAGAACAAATCCATGGACACACGATTATAAAACTGCTTATTTGAAAGAGTAAAATTCCGAAATATAACACATCATGTCTTAAGTCATTCAGAAATTCACAATAAATTACTTTAAAATTCATACAGAGTAACTGGTTTTGAGTTATATCTTCGCACAACCATAACATTGCTCAGTGATGGCAGCTTCCGATATCGCTTTAGTTCAGTCTATTATAAGTCACCTACTGGCATGGGAGCTGCTCATGCAATAGGCTAATGACTGATAGCCAATAATTAGCTCCTTCAGATTAAATTAAATGATTAAGCCTCCCGAACTTGAAACAAAGGTGTTCCCCAAAGAAGAAGTAGGGTGACGCAATTAAGTATGTAATTAAAGGAACAAGGAATCCATGAGTAAGGTGTTCCCTACACATTGTGTATATAATTTTAAAAATATTTTAAAGTCTATAAAACAAAATACAAGTTGAAAAAGCAATGGATATTAAAAAACGGACACCAGTGAAGTGAAAAAAGGTCTGTAACAGAACAAAATGACTTTTCTATTTCATGAAAACTAAGGCCTTCCCAACCTCCAGCTGGGAAATTTATCATTCTAGCATGTTTATTCACACAGATACAATAGTTGAATCCCCTTGATGGATATTACCTTTTTATTGTCATTAATTCAGTATTTTTGGCCACATTCTCTTAAGAAAGTTTTCTACGGCAGGTGTTAGAGAATTTTTGAACTAAACGTTTTGTTACAAGTCCAAACAAAATCTTATGGTTTAATAGAATTTCCCTAAAAAATTTAATAAAAACAATCCGATCAATTTCAGTTTTTCCTCTCTTGAAACCGATTGCGAGTATAAAGAAGGTACAGCATTAAAATTATTCTCTTGATGCAAAACAATGTAACCTCAAAAGCAAGAATACGAAGAGTAATTCAAATTTTAAAAGCTTGCAAAAATAGGAGAGAGGGAAGCTCTTCAATATTCTCCTTCTTTGAGCAATTGAAAAATACCTTGACCTGCCGACCAAAGGGTCGTGAAGAATCTGTTGCGGATTCAAACGTCCTCAATAGCATCGAAATTTTGTATTTTTTTTTAATCCCAGATTATTTTTAAAAATTCATGTTCAACAAGCGTCCTTAAATTAAATATTATTCTTTAATTTGCATTTTCATTTGGGATATTTTAAATGACATTTTATTTTTAGGTATTTCAACTGGTATTTTATTTTCAGGCACTTTATCGCGATTTTTAAAATTTTCGGCTGATCATTAAAGAAGTGTCATCACAAAGCAGTTGGATAATAAACTTACCTGTGTTGGTGTCCGGTGCAGACGTCGTGTGCCCTTCTGGTGATGTTTCTCCCTCTACAGACCTGGGTAGTTCACTTTCAGGAATCATGGAGCTAGAACTGGCACTGGTAGTGTTGGTGGTGGTAAAGTTATTGCCGGCCTTCACAGCAGTCATTTCGATAGGGCTGAGCTTACCGCGCTGGAAAAATAATTGTGACAACATTAATGTCAATAAAAATCAGTGAAGATATTTGTGTGCATCCTTCGCGTGATTGAACATTATCAAAGTGATCAGAAGCAGTTTTCAACTCATGAGAACATGAATGGTATGAAAAAAATATTTTTAATTTCCCACTACGTACTTCAAATGCATGAAAATCAACTCAGAAATAGTAATGGTGAAATTTTACGCTACGTTATTAGCATGTTCAATAGCAAAGTCATGTTCGAGGTATTCTAACAAATCGACGTAATCACTTCACGTTAACGCACTTACTGATATTAATAAACAAATTACAGGCGAGGTTGAAAAAATTGTTTAGTTTTCTTCTTCTTGAAATATTGTCAATTTTTTTTTATATCATTAAAACATTAATATGTAAATTAATATTTGATCTGTCCGCATCTTAATCTGGGTCAGAATGTCCATACAATTCCCATCATCGTGGTGGTGCGCCTCGATGCGTGAGTTTTCCCAATTTCCCTAGCTACGATATGTGCTGTTTTATTCTCCCCTGAACCCCCAATGACAGCCCACAATTCCCAGAAATAACTCAGAGACCTCATAAGCAGCTTACAATTCCCAAAAACAGCCCACAAATCCCAGTGACAGCCCATAATTCATAAAAACAGCCCACAAACCCCAGTAATAGCCCTCAATTCCCTAAAACTGCCCCCACACCCCAGGGACAGCCCACTAACCCGAGTAACAACTCACAATACCCATAAACAGCTCACAATGCCCAGAAAAAGCCCACAAACTCCAACCACAACTCATAATCCCTAGTATCAACAGCCCACAATCCCCAGTACCATCCACAATCTCAAGTACCAGCCCACATTCCCCCGTACCATCCAAAAACTTCAATAACAGCTCATAAACCCCAGTACTATCTACAAAACCAAACCACAAACATCTCACCACAGGCTCATTGTTCTAATTCAAGTCGCCCCAAATCACTACTTCCGAACAACCAGCATCTCACCACAGGCTCATTGTTCTAATTCAAGTCGCCCCAAATCACTACTTCCGAACAACCAGCATCTCACCACAGGCTCATTGTTCTAATTCAAGTCGCCCCAAACCACTACTTCCGAACAACCAGCATCTCACCATAGGCTCACTCGGCCCCCATCTCACTACCTGGCCTGCCTTGTCGACCGCCTGCACGGCGAAGTAGTACACGGCACCAGCCTCCACCTGCTTCTGGAGCTGCAGGGTCACGGTGCGGGGTGTGCTCGCCGGCTGTGGTGTAAGGTCACCTGCACAACATCGTGGTTATGCTACTGTGGTGTGAGGTCACCTGCACAACATCGTGGTTATGCTACTGTGGTGTGAGGTCACCTGCACAACATCGTGGTTATGCTACTGTGGTGTGAGGTCACCTGCACAACATCGTGGTTATGCTACTGTGGTGTAAGGTCACCTGCACAACATCGTGGTTATGGTGTGCAAATATATCAGCTTCTAAACTCAAATCCTGGTCCTTCTTTGGGTTCACATGCGTGAACCATCTCCTGCGGATAGACGGAAATACGCCACAGGTGGTTTCATGTCTACCCCT
>JACJUY010002003.1:79539-100237 GCA_014220935.1 Platorchestia sp. MABIK
AAACAAATAGATCCACCCTAATGGTACCCGCGATTAAAAATATTTTTGTACGTGTGCTCTGATGAAACTCTTATCACTGATACGGTCAATTAACATCCTTTTTGCCCAGCTCTTGAATATCCCAAGAAAAATGCCCAGACAAGTGTGCTACTGCGGCACCTGTTCACTGATCACCTACAACAAAATCATCACGATGCTGTCAAGATATATACGGACGGCTCAAAGACCGACGGTGCCGTTGGGTGTGCCGCGGTCACTGAGGAGCAAACGGTGATGCACAGGTTACTTCCCAAAACCTCAATTTACTCTGCAGAACTCCTCGCTATTCTCGACGCCTTACGTATCGTAGAGGAGCGTCAGATCCAGGGACCATATGTAATAATATCAGACTCTAAGGCAGCCCTTCTAGCCACCAGAAATTATAACTCGAAGCATCCGATTGTTGCTGAAATTGCCTGCAGCCTCGCGCGACTCTCCCACACCCTGAAGCGCGTATGTCTGTGCTGGGTGCCTGGGCATGTTGATGTGCGCGGCAATGACTGAGCGGAAGAAGCCGCGCGTCAAGCGGCGGGCTCTGCCATGTCTCCCCAAAATACTGCAGTCCCATGCCGAGATTTCTATCCTCTAATCAAAGCAGCGATTAATGACGTTTGGCAGCAGCAGTGGGACGACATCGATGAGAACAAGTTGCGAAAATACAAGCATACCGTCCGAGCCTGGCCTTCCTCGAGCCACCGTAACCGACGACTCGAAGTCTTGCTGTGTCGCCTGAGAATCGGGCACACTCGCTTGACACACAAATACCTCATTGAACGGAATCCTCAGCCCCTCTGCGGCGACTGCTTGGTGCCGCTTACGGTGCGCCACTTGCTAGCGGAATGCCCGAGCCTTGCCAACCTCCGCTTGCAATATTACCCTGCGTTGCCTAGAGATAACCATGATGCCGTTTTAGAGGGTGTGCTGGGAGACCCTCCTCGTGGCACTTTTAATTTCGACTCATTAATTGCTTTTCTTTCTGATGCTCGTCTTATGGACAACATATAGGTCGCTTAACGATATTGCACAGCCTTTATGAATCCGTGGCTCTTTGAGCTGAACTTTTTACACATTGGCTTTCCTGACTCATTGTCCGCTCAAACAGTTTTTATCTCTCGTACGTGAACTCTCTGGAAATCAACCACTTGATTGGACACTGTAAACATTGAGTTCTTCGGCGCGTTATAGTCTTTGCCACTGAAGCGCTAGAAACCTGGTTTTACTACTACTACTACTACTACTACTACTACTACTACTTAACATCCTAATGAACGTCACAGACGTACATACACACCAACCAAGCAAGCAACAGCTGTGTATTATATTTAAAATTATTGATGGCAAAGAAGTTTTCAACAAATTTGCCATACCTTTTTTCCACAATAAGCTTCATTTTCTCAACCAAGATTCAATTTTCAAGCAAAATTTTTTACTTATAAACAAAAGTGATCAGATGTTAGGTTTTTCACATCATTTGAATGGTGCTTATGATACCATCGAATCAAACTAATTTCCATTGTATTAACACAGGGGAAATTAAATACAAAAACACATATTTATTTATAAATTGATGGAGAAACCTAGCGTTTCAATATATGTATATTTTTTTTTTGTGCGGACATCTTTCCACCGTAGGTTGAAAGCTGAAAATGAATCGATTTTCACGAATGATTGAATGCCCAAAACTCCTTAGTTTCAGAGTTGTGAGGACTTAAAGAAACTTTGAAACCTATAAAGTATGATACCACGTGCGCGCCAATGTTAGCAATATCGTTTCTACTTCAAATTAATCCAAGTCAAGTTCGAATAAATCCAAGTCAAGTTCGAATAAATCCAAGTCAAGTTCGAATAAATCCAAGTCAAGTTCGAATAAATCCAAGTCAAGTTCGAATTAATCCAAGTCAAGTTCAAATTATTCACAGTCAAGTTCAATTTAATCCTAGTCAAATTCAAATTAATCCAACGTTAATTTGAGTTGAAAATGGACACAATCACTCGTTAATTAGAGCGTTTTTTTGCATTAGATATGTTTCTTTTGGATGTGATGAGAAAGACAATCGTTTTTCCTTTTAGCAAGGTATTCATAAAACTTTCGCCTGTGTAACAATTTAGAGACAAGCTGTCATAAAATGTGCTAAGTATCCAGCATTAGGAGGCAGAGTGTGATTCAGATCTTTGAGCGGCGTAAAAGATACAAATTAAATATATAATATAACCAGTTCACTTTGTATGGTACTACTCATTGAAGTTATTTTAAATTCTGCAATAATGTTAGTATGCATCCATTCAATTATTTTTGTTCAAAAGGTAATTTTATGTTACACATATCAGTATCGGGGATGTTTCCACTCTCATTTAGAGATTTACATATTTGAAATTTCATTTTATCACATGTATGAAATCAGATACATGCGAATACATAAGAGAACTAATGGACGTTGTGTAGATTGAATCTTTAAGAGAAATATACAAACACGATTCACTGAGTACTTATGTACGATTCCGTTTGAATATAATTGATAGGAGTACGTTACACAGATACATTCCTGCATTAGCAATAAAAATACTATCATCCCTTCAAATTAATAGGCCAAGGCAAATATATCATCTTTGTCGATGAGATAAATTGTAACTTCTTTTTACGAAAATCGTTTGGACGAGCGAAAAAGGACTTTGTTGCTATATTTTTTTATGGATTAACTCTACAAATCGTCCAATGATAATCTTATTTAGAAGCTTGTGTATATGATTTGACACGTGTGATAAAGTGAAATTTCTCGCATATAAATCTCTATTTGAGTGTAAATAATTCCTCGATACTACAATGTATATGTGTAACATCAAATTACCTTTTGAACATAAAAATTTGAATGGATGCAAACTGCCATAAATGTAGAATTTTAAAAGAATTTCAATCAGTAGTATAATAAAAAGTTTTCATAATTGACTGGGTTCTTTCGCTCCGCTCAAAGATCAGAATCACACTCTGCCTCCTGATGCTGGATGCTTGCCCATTTTACGACAGCTTGTCTTTAGATTGCAACACCGGACACCGGCGGAAATTTTATGTATTCCTTGCTGAAAAGAAAAACGATTGTCTTGCTCATTGCGTAAAATAAAGGTGTATATAATACAAAAAACGCTCAAATTAACGAGTGATTACGTCAATTCTTAACTGAAGTTAGGGTTGGTTTAATTTGAATTTGACTTGAATTAAATTGACCTTGACTTAGATAGATATGAAGTGAAAAAGGTGAATTCATGATAGTTCCTGCCCCACTGAAACAGTTTTTTTTTTTATATTTTTACACTGAGAACTGCAAGCATTGTACGGTTGGGAAAAGTATCTACGGTTTCAAGCTATTAAGCATTGAATAATGTTTGCACGTTTTATTAATTTAATGAAATAGCTACTAACGTTTATCATTAATGACTCAGTGTTAATTACCTAACGAACGTTTAAATTGCAAATTTTTCGTAATATTTTAAAATGCTTGCACGTTTTATCGTAAAAATAACAAAAACTGCTTTAGTGCGGTTGGTACTATCAAGACTAGCGTTAACATTGGCGCGCACGAGATCTCCTACTTTGAGTTTTAAAGTTTCTTTAAGTCCTTATAACTCGAAAACTAAGGCGTTTCGGCATTTTATCATTCGTGAAAATCGATTTATTTTTAATTTTTGTACCTTTGATTGAAATTTGTCCGCACAAAAAAAACACCCTATGTAGTGTTGATTATTCTTATCAAATAAAATGCCAAGTGTCTCCTTAAACAAATAAATGAATAAATACATTTGGGTATTTCCTGTGCATAACTTCTATGTTATTACAATGTTCCCCTCAGGGGGATACAACTATTGTATCTATGGGAATTGGCGCTCCCAGGGGGACTATGTGAGGGCCCAAGCTAAAGGTTAGGTAGGCTCTCTTTTTGTTGCAGTAGAGTAGGATTTTGTTTTGTTACGGACCACCCTTTTTTCGGTTCACTGCTGTCCTGTTTTTCACATACTACTTCCTTCTTCAACTTTGATCTTGTTTCATAATCTTCTTTCCCAACTTACTGTTTCTATGCCCTTTCTGCATAGATTCCGCGTTTCCTTAACTCCATACTAAATGGTGTCTTCCTCCTTCCTCTCTTTGGATCGCATTTGTTGCTGCGGGTAGGGAGGCTAAAACTAACGACTAATCTAATCTATTACAATGTTCAATTCAGTATTGAACAAATAAAATTGGTTGGTTGGTCTGTCCCTTTCACGCTCTGAAAGGATGCTTAATTATCGTATCTGTGATACGAGTTTCACCAGTGCACAAGTACCAGAATATTTCAATCTTGGCAACTATTAGGATGGATTTATTTATTTGACATCCACATCTGGCAGATTTGTTCAACGGCAATATCGAATCACGTCAGTCATGACAGGTCGTGTACATTATTATATACACAAACTGTAAACACATATATATATATAACTGAAGTGTCTTCTGAGTAGGCAAAGTAGGCAGTGCATCCCCTGATAAGCAAAGATAAATATCAACAGTTTTTTCTATTCTTAATTATGCTCCGATTCAACGAAATTACAGTAGTTAATTCAATTACTATGCATAAAATCCCCAAAATTATGATGTATCATACATGTAGATAAGGTAGGCAAGATTTGCACACCGCCTTTTCTTCTCTGCACCTACACTTTGCAGGGTAACAATGCAGAAAAGGTGACATATTATTGCTCAACACTATTTTATATCGCGGCTATAATAGGCCAAAGTTGTTCTGCTTTCTTCGCAGGGGCCTGACATTTTCGGAACGTTTTGTTTACGAATAAAATCCACTTTTAGCTTCTCTGTGTATCATATGATACTGTCTTTTATTCTCGTCTGACTTTTTACTCTGTATTTGTCGATTTCTTATTTTAATAGACGCCCACGTTCTTTTCATTTGGTATTTTTGGGGCTCTTTGGAACGTTTTCAGCAAGAAAATTTGTACCATCGCATAAATACAACAATCATTGCAGCAGAGATAGTGCATTGCTTTCAGTTACAATATGAGTGTAACTAAGTGAAGTATTTGCTAGTGTTGTGATATTATTTTCATTGTAGCTCTTTCATGTTGTATTTTATTTTTTCAAGTGTCCCAATACCGATTTTGTTTACCTTACAACATTTGCAAAACTTTCTAGGAAAAGTCATTAATTAGATGATTAGATAATGCTGAGAAACCGACACTATTTCAATTTTAAAATTGTGAAAACATAATTATAAAATCTCCATTTCAGCGTGTGCTTACTTAGAAACTTGGGAGTGATCAGAAGATATAAATTAAATATGAAAATGAAATGATAAAATACAATATAACTCTGGAAGAACCAAACAAATTTCAAGAAATTTTCATTATTAATGCCTGTTAACTTGACCTAAAGACAAGAAAGTAGACAAAACAAAGAAATGAATTTGAAGTACATAGGAACTACATCTAGCTGAAAAAATCAACTAATATTACAGTTATTAACATGAAAATAAGACAATTGAATTTTCATCATCAATGGCCATTAAGTAACCTGAAAACTAGAACTCTTTATGTATCAGACCATAGCTTCAGCTTTTTGGCAAAGACATGGATACAACATAATTTTGGTTACTGCAAAGACTAGCCATTATCAATCAATACACCAAAGCAACATCAAAAGAAAGACTAGCAAAAATCGTTTTAAGGAATCACTGGTATAGAATATAGACACAGTAAGAGCGTACAGAGTTACCACTCTTTATGTGAGTACAATGTATTACATCAGCTGAGCTGTTCTGCAAGTAACTTGCAACACATTAACTACTAGTTTCTAGGTCATATGTATTAATTGAAGGGGAAATGAGAGAGACAGAAACAAACCGAATGAATTTGCGTTGCTTTCAATTTCTAATTCCGGCTTTTTCACTGTAATATATGTATTATTGCTCCAGTACGAAAATTATACCTCGTACTCGTGGGTATCACATATGTGTATATGTGTACGAACCCACAATGACCATTGATCGTATTAAGTTACAGATATCAATTCGCTGTTTCGAACCTCGAACAAAATAATCAATGAAAACATTGCGTTTTTTGTAGCTTTTCAGTAAAGTATTTTAACTCTGTTTGGTTCACTTCCGGTTTTAAACATTTATGAATAATTTTGCAAAAATTAGTATCGAAGACACCCAAAAATAGCGACTCCAACTTCGACTCCACCACATCCGAATGAACGACTCCGACTCCGACTCCACCACAGTCGGAAATGCGACTCCGACTCCACACACATTCAGAAAAGCGACTCCGACTCCACCCTAAAACATGCGACTCCGACTCCACCCTAAAAAATGCGACTCCGACTCCCGACTCCGACTCCGCAACCCTGGTCTTAAGTCCATGCCTCTTTCCTTAAATTCGTGCCTTTTTCTTTCCATTTATGCCTCTTATCAATCATACTTTCCTTGAACGTGCACTGCAGCCACGAACTTTATATTTTTTGTCATTTTGAAATTTTCGCATTTTGTTATACGTCATCGTTCAGACATTCCCTCTTATTTTTTATTAGCAAGGATACTTTGTCCTCAATTGCCCGTTCTTATCGACTATTGCCTCTGTCTTTGCTAATGTGAGTAGCAAAGAGATAACAGTAGTAGCAAAGCATGTTTCTGTTATCTTTCCTCTAAATATTGCATCTAGCTTGTTCTCATACCTCAGAATATTAATGATAATTCAGAACATTCATGTTGTCGTACCCCTTCAGAAAGTTTTCAATGTTTACAAGGAATGATTCCTTTTATGTAAATTTTAGTATGCTTGTTATTGATATTTCGCATCGCGTAAATTTCATCCATTTTCGATTCTCTACTCGATTTTGCTGTATAAAATTCTTTTTTTATGATTCACGTTGATCGATGCTGTTTAGATCCTATTTCCTAATTTTTTTTCCAAGTTACTGCAGCTTTTTGTATTTTTTCTGCTTAGATTTGGTTCATTGAACCATTACTTTGACAATATCTTGCATGAAAATTTTCCTAAAGGGAAACATTATTTATGTCATCTGTTACATGGACCGCATACCTTGTGAAATTACCGTTGCCTATCTCATTGTTGTCAGTAGAATCTGGGTATCGAGTAATAAATACTTACCTGAAAGTAGTTCAAATTAAACGCAAATGTAGAACTAACTGGAGAAGTCGTGTCTAGTGAACTGCTAACCCAACAAACGAGTTACGGTCATCAAAATTTTATCCGTGGTTGGCCAAAATTACTGCTAATTTTTTCATGTTGGCCAGCTAAAAGGAAGAAAAAAATAACATTTGTAGTCGCAAGTAGTATTACGCCCATATTTTTCTAATCAAATGAAGAAGGTAATACCATTTCGGGTTCTTCAAGACCTTGCCACTTGCTAAACAGTGATCAAGATAAAACGAGTTATTCATTTCTCTTCATCTTTACATTCAATGAGCTGAAAATTAGTAGAATATTGTCACCTCACTTTTAGAAGTTAAAAAAAAATTATTATCGCAAAATCCATCGCCTGCTGTGACTTATGAAACGAAACATAGGCTAGAAAAAGTGGGCTTGGATCATTCCTCGTGGTTGGACGTCATCATATTCCGTAGCTTATGAGGTGTTCTCCTTATGGCTTTGGTGAAAATTAGACCACTTTTGTTTTCCTTGTGAGTAGCACAGCTTTTCTATGTTTTTCACCTCCAAATTGGTTAGGGTTGTTTCGAAAAGTAAATTATTCAGTACTGATTGAAGACTCTGCGTTCCTCAAGAGACGGGCAGGAGAACCTAGCTAATCCCTGAGGAGATCAACTAGAAGCAGTTTGACATTCAATGCAGTAAGTTCATGTGGAAGCTGTTGCTTTAACGATGTTTAAAGGAATATGATGTTCTCACAGTAATTTTTAACAAAAATAAATTCTATACGGACCCATCAAGGGGATACAACTATTGTATCTATGGGAATTAGCGCTCCTAGGAGGAAAATGTGAGGGCCCGAGCTAAGGGTTAGGTAGGCTACATTTTTGTTGAAATAACATAGGTTTTTGTTCTGTTACGGACCATCTTTTTTCGGTTCACTGCTGTCCTGTTTTTTCGACACCTACTACTTTCTTCTTGAACTTTGATCTTGTTTCATAAACTTCTTTCTCATCTTACTGTTTCTATGCCCTTTCTGCGTAGATTCCACGTTCCCTAAACTCCATAATAAATGGTGCCTTCCTCCTTCCTCTCTTTGGATCGCCTTTGTAGCGGATTGGGAGGCTTAAACTAACTAATAATCAATCAACGATGTTTAAAGGAATATGATGTTCTCCCAGTAATTTTTAACAGAAATAAATTCTATACGGACCCATCAAGGGGATACAACAATTGTTTCCATGGGAATTAGTGCTCCTAGGAGGAAAATGTGAGGTCCTGAGCCGAGAGTTAGGTAGGCCTTCTTTTTGTTGAAAGAAAATGCCTTTTTGTTGAAAGAAAATGCCTTTTTTTTGTTAAAGACCGTCTTTTTTCGGTTCACTGCTGTCCTGTTTTTCAGCACCTCTGACTTTCTTCTTGAGCACTTATCTTTTTTCAAACCCTTCCTTCTTATCTTACTGTTTCTACGCGCACGGGATCCCTTGCGGGAACACCCTTTGTGCACAGATTCCACGTTTCCTTAACTCCATACTAAATGGTGCATTCATCCTTCCTCTCTTTGAACATCTTTTTGTGGTAAAGAGAGTCTAAAACTTATTTATAACCAATCAGATTGTATACGGAACAAATATCGCCGTAAAGCACGTGTACGAGTATGGAAGTCTCAATCAAGTAGGCTCATTCCTCCTAAGTGAGAAAAGTATTACAAGTAATAATCGGCTTACATTGGTTTGTTACTTAAATCCTAGATCCGAATTTCTTCCTTTTTCTTTCACTGTGTTGCCCGCGTCGGTTTTCTTGCTTTAGAGTCATTTGATTCTGTAACCATGTATTTCTTCCATTGGTCTCGACCCTTTTTGAATTTGTCACTTCGTTCTTACTGAAAGAAGCTAGAAGAGACGCGCTGCAGGGTATGAAATTATTTCCTATCCTTGAAATTCTGGAACTAATTAGAGGAATATGTAGTACAAACATTGCATCAGGTGAATCTGCTTGTAACTCAAGTTTGCAGTATCTACTCATAATTTCCCTAGCTGTAGTAGTTGAAGTTTATTGAAAAATAAGAAAATCCTGTGCTGTGCATCAGGCGCTACCGCTAATAAAACCTTGATGTATTATTCCTAGCTTTAAAATTATTGTGATTTTCATTTCGATGTTACCCTGTACCGTTTGTTCACTAGCGAGGGCCTAATTTCACTAACCCGATGTGCGTGTGAGCAGTGGCTGCAGCCCAGGTCGCTGTGGCCAGCCTGGCCGCCTCCCACCAGCAGCTACAGCAACCGCCCCCGCCACAGCCTGCCTTGGACCACCTGAGCATCCCTCCGCCTGGCTTTGGCTCTGGCAAGTCTTCTGTTGAGATTCTCGCTCTGAGTTTAGCTGTGGGATTTTATGAACTTTTTGCTAAACGCCCCTTATGGCCGATTTGATTTTTACATGCACAATGAGGATTTAAGTTAGAGACGTGTAGCTGGTTCTCTCTCGTATGCTTCGTCTCTGTGATGGGATGTAGTCAGTGAGTGTTGCTACGCCTCGATGCGTATAGAGAAATTTTTACTGTTCTAAAAGCATTTTGCAGCACGAAGCAAAGTTTAGGGTTAGGCAGGCCTTCTTTTTGTTGAAATTAAAAATTTTTTTTTCAGGACCACCTTTTTTCAATTCCTCGGTCCTGTCTTTCACCACCTCTTTCGTCTTCAACGTTTATCTTGTTTCATAGCCTTCCTTCTTAACTTAACCCTGTCTGTGCGTAGCGAATCTTGTGTGTGAACACACCTTGTGCATAAATTCCTCGTTCCCTTACCTCCATCCTTCCATCCTAAATGATGCCTTCATCCTTCCTCTCTTTGGAACGCCCTTTTGCTTTTAGGGAGGCTTTAACTAACTTATCTGATCTGCAGTACTAAGCAACCACAATTGTGGGTTGTAGTTGTTGTAAAGTCAATGCACCAAATTTTCGCTAGAAGTAAACTTAACTTATAAAGTTCAGTGGGGGTGAAATGTGTAGAGTCACTAGGAGACTGGTAGTACCGTTCTTCAGTACTGGATAAAACCTGTTGAGTAAAGAAACTTTCTGAATAACAGAGAAATAAGAAATTCTGGCAAAATCTCATCTATTGCATTCGTGAGCGAGTCCTTCCTGTCTGGTTGAGGTCGTACAACAGATTGACATTTTAACACTTTTTGTCATCACAGGAGCCCCCGCGCCGCCTGTCCCGATGGTGGACTTCAGCAGACCACCTCCTGGCTTCCCTGGTGGTATGATGCCGCCTGATGTGCCTCCTCCCCTCCAGCAGCCCCCCCTCAACGATGTGCAGAAAGAGAATCTTGTCCCCAGTATCCCTTACTTCGAACTGCCTGCTGGTAATGTCACTTCTGCTCATTTATAGTCGTCACTCATGTTTGAGTTTTCTTTGGCCGGTTGAGTTGGGCTATGTTTTTGCCTTTGATGCTGTTTTTTGAAATGCGAAGCTGGTCAGCCGGATTTACATTTTACTGTCCAGTGTGGGTTCGACAAGCTAAACCAACAGCTCATAAACCATTAGAAGCTCAGGACAGGCCCGTGTGGTGTAATAGATTAGCAACTATCGCTCACGAACGTGTGTTTCACTTGGCTCGACCGTCGTTAATGACAATCTCGGATCTCATATAGCCCCTTTTCTGCTCCTCGAATTCTTTCTAGCAAGTTCACATCGAGCTGCCTCGCTCTCTGTAACACCAAGGTGCTGTTTCCAACCAATTCCTTTGCTTGAAAAGAAGAAGAACTGCAGAAATAAAAAGGGAAATAAAGCAGTTTGTAGTAATTTAGCGCTTGATATGTGTGGAATGATGTTGGTTTATACATCTATTGTTTATATGAAAGTGTGGTGTTGAGTTTTAGCGCCGTATTTTTTATTCTGAAGATTAAATGGATTGGCTCCACTGTTGGGGCATAATTCTGCTGTCACAAATTTGAATGTTACTGAATTGAAGGAATGTTCGTGTGCTAATTTTATATTTATCAGTTATGAAAGGTAAGTAAATTCTTTTAAATTTCATTTGAGTTTCTCATAAGTACAGGAACTCAGTCGTTTTAATTTTTTGCTGCGATGTTACCTCGTGAATTAATGCTTCAAAAAATATAATAGTATCGTGCATGACATACTGAAGTGTCGGGTTCACTTCACTCGGTAAAGAAATGAGTGCTTGCAACAGGCTTTGGTCAGTTGAGGCCCCTATAATCATACAGAAACGAACCACAGATATAGCAAAATGCATTATTTATACACTGTCATCCTTGAACCTTCCTTTGTCGAAAGAGCGAGTCGTAGGTATAGAAAGATTTTCATCTGCCGGTGGCTCACCTCTTTTAGTCACTGAGATGCACAAATTTAGAAGTCGCAAAATTTTGAAGCTATTTTCCTTCGTTTTTAAAATGGGTACTTGGTATAGTCTAATTATAGAGGCGTCAATTGAACTCGTTCCTGTGAAAAATAAACTTCTCATTTCATTTTACTCCCTTATGATCTCTTGCATCATTTCATTACTAATGGACACTAACATTTTAGTTTTGCAGAAATGATGCGTGGTACTTATCGTATTCGAACCGATTTGTTTGTATGATAGCGAGCTTAAGAGTGTAGCGTCTAAGTAGGCTTTTCTTTTGTTGAAATAGAACAAGATTTTGTTTTATTAGCAATCATCTTTTTTTCATTTAATGCTGTCCTCTTTTTCAGCACCCATAACTTCCTTCTTCAGCTCTTGTCGTGTTTCATAAATTTCATTTAATTTTACTGCTTCTATGCACTGGGTGTGTGGGCACACTTTGTGCAAAAATTTCCCATTCCCTTAATTCCATTTGAAATGATGATCCTCCTTCCTCTCTTGGGAACACATGTTGTGAGTGTGGCTTAAACTAACGCATAATCTAATCTGATCAGGTCTGATGTGCCCGATGGTGGCGGAGGAAGACACCAAATACAAGCCCCTGGACCCCACCAAGATCCGTCTGCCCGCCCCCGCACCTCCCACCGAGCGGCTGCTGCGAGCCGTCGATAACTTTTACCTTCCTCCTTCTCACGAGCGGCCCAGGAACAGGTGCGTGCTCCCTCCTACCAGCGGCCCAGGAACATGTGCGAAAAGCCTGAGAATTTATTCGTGTGCAATCGAGTTAACCATTTCATCCTCCAGACGTTATGAATTATATTCGATTTAGGACTCCAAAGCACTGTTGAGATACTGTGAAGTCTCTCTGATTATTGATCTCCGTATGTATTCGGAGACGTCTATATTCTAGGGTACATTCTATAAACGATGTTGTTTTATACTGAATAGAAATTCTCTCTCATGAGAATTCTTTATTAATATGCCAACATCTTTGACATTAAAGAAACCTAAATTACAATACCAAAATACGACTTATTCAGTGAAGTTGAAACTCGTCATTGCAGAAATCTACTTCACAATGGAGCATGAATTTTTTTAATTATTGAAAAATTCCCCGTAAGAACTCTAAACCACACTTTCATATAAGCAGCAGTTGTATAAGACGGAATAACCCTCACACTGCACGTACTGTATTTGATCTGAAGCTGTTTTAAGTAAAATTTTGCTTCTAATACCGACTGGTACATGTTTTGAATTCTGACATCGGCTTGATTCCCATGGCTTTGTATTTGCTCTTGAATAATTCGGTTAAAGCATCCTCATAGACCATCACCGTAAACTCCTATCGTGTAAGACAAAAATCAGAGCAATAATCAATTTACTTAGTAGGTGCTGTAAATTTAGCCCACACCAGAATCTGTGCTGCTGACTGACTGTGTTTGTCCTGATGCGGCAGCAGCGAAGGATGGGAGCAGCTCTCCTTGTATGACTACTACAAAGGCAAGTCTGAGGCAGTGAAAAGGAGGCAGGATGCCATCGATGCTGGAGAGCGCGAGCTGAGCGAGTCTCCACCGCCCGTTGTCATCCTCACGCCGCCCCCTGACAAGCCCGACTGCGATATGCCTCTTAGGCGCTACAGGTGCGTGTTTCATGGCTGTGCTGGGTACCTTGCTTGGTACATTCTCTGCGAGTGTACTCTAACTGGACTTGATACCAACTTTTCGTGGGGTTATGTGCCCCTGTCTCTCTCGGTGGTAGTGGGGTCAGACCTGCCTGATGTTTTGTGTGGATTTGTTGCTACCTGCTGTGCCGAGCACAACTTCTCGTGACGAACATTTCGTGCCTGAGTACCGTCTTGCCAGGGACGGCGCTGTGTTTTCAATGATGTGGCACGTGGTACCTCACTGTTCAGAATAATGCAGGGTTTTATATTGGTGCGCAAGCAATTACACCCACTGTTCTGTTGACTCCAAGCCAAGCCAGTAGGCTATCGAATATTTTTGCTGATCTGCTTAAGATTTATTTAGTAAAACGAAATAAGTTTGTTTTATTAGCCAAGCAAAACTAGCTGATGGTAGTTGTAAATCAGTTGAATACGTAGGTTTAGGGCTACCGGATGTACACGTAAGGTTACTCGCATTGCAGACAGGGTAGCTAAAAATCTAGAATATCATATGACGCAACGAGTTTGCTAAGCTAAATTAAATTATATGTGTCCAACGTGAAGGAAGCCACGCGTTTGAGAGAGCACAAGTTTTTTTCCCTTGCCGAACTCTGGCACTGAAGAGTGTCAGTTTATTTGAAGAGATGTTCTTGCATTAAAGTGACATGTTTATAAGTAGAACGATGTGAAATTTTTACATGCTCTTCGATATCTGAATAACAGTGGTGTGTTACGCTTAGAAAATGTGATAGGTATCGATTACCCTGAGCTCCTCGGGGAAAATTAGTCAACCATTCCATTTCTAGTCCTAGTTATTTACCACTTGCATACATCAATCTGTGTTCAATGCTATGACTGAAATATAGTTTATATGAAAGGGATGAACCAGCATCAGTCATTGAGAGCTGGCCAAGTATAGACTTGTTTTTTAGTTGCTCCTCATCAATGAGATGAAAGCAATACATTTCGGAATAGCAAAGAGAAGCTGCTAAATTTGGTCAGGCTAAGAGACACTGAGTTAGGGATGTAATAGAATTTGCTTGTGTTTCATGGTGCGCTGTTATGCGGGTCTACTAACAGTTGAAAAATCCAGTGCATACGGCAGTTCAAGGCAAAATTGTCTTCAAAAGAAAATTCTAACCGATAGAGGCCGCCGCTGTGTATCCCCAACGAATTTTTCGTAAAAAAATTCCAGGGAATCGATATATGAAGCCGAGTAGTTCGTCAACGGTTGATATTGGGTCCTGTCCACAAGATTTCTCGTTTAAGCTAGGTCAAAGCACATGCACGTTTGGCTGCAGAGGAGAGAGAAAGTGTCAAGTAGTTAGATGAATCACAATCACAATCACAATTCTGTCAATTGCAATGATGCCTGCTGTCGTATCCTCGAAAACATAATAAAGCCTTCAATGAAGCCTCTGTACAAGGGGCGATAAAAGGAGGAGGAGGGTCTGTCATGTTCTAGAGCTGTTTCAACCACACAGAAATGAGTCCTTTAGTTGAGGTGTCCGTCGAACTTAACCAGCATGGCTACATTGAGCTGCTTCGTAACTAAGTTTTACGTTTGGACTGTATCTTGAAAAAGAAATGCAAGTTGCTTTGCTTATCATTCAAGAGGATTACAACTACTCGTTGCATCGGACTAGAATTGTCATTAATTGCAGGGTGTCTACTAGGTAGTAAAGTAGTAAAAAGTAGTAAAATTGGGAAAGTAGTAAAAAGTAGAAAAATTTGCCTCAGGGTAGTAAAAAATTGTGAAGTGGAATAATTTTCTGAAAATTTGAAGTAATGTTACGTATGTAAATAGAGTTTGAAGATTTTATTTTAAATTCATTTCTCCCATTATCAGAAATTTGCCTCGGTTTATTGGAAATACTCCTGTAAAGCGGGGTGTAATTTTAGGATTGGAGGACACAAAATAGAAAAAGTTCTAAAAATTTTTGCGAACGACAGTAAAAATACTTGACTTTTTCTTCTCATTCAGTTTGATCTGAAAGTTGTCAAGTTGTTCTATGTTGGAAGGTTCATTTGAGCTATTTTATTATTAACAAATTATTGAGAGAAAACAATAAAAAACGGCTTTCGCTTTGATGCGGTAATCGAGGTTTCATAAATCGGATAAATATAAATTCAAAAAATGTAATACCAGTGACGATGCATTGTTAAAAACACTTCTATTAGTACGCACTGACATTGAAATACAAGCTTAGGAACTTGTGATATCAGGGATTAACATTGAATACAAAATTTGGATTTAAAAATTGTGCATTTATGACTATGAGGTCGACATTTGACATCTTTTATTCTTACGTATCAAATATGTATGCACATAAGCGATCTCGGGAAAAATGAAATAGCCTAGCTACATATTTTCTCGTGGAAGTGTATCAAGTGGCTTTGATTGAAATACGTTTGTCAAGTAAAATAATTTATATTTTATTGCGAATTACGATTCTTTTAATGTAAAACATCTTGTGAACTGTTTCTTTTAAATTTTATGAATAAACATTAAATAACTAGCCAAAATTTTCGAATAGGTAGTTGTACTTATCAGTAAATAACTATTGCATTTTATTGGATTTCTTCTTTAGTGGATGCAGTTACCCGTGGGATATATAACATAGTTGGCATAATTGTTTTTTTATGCACTTGAAACTCAAAAATTAGAGTATTTTATTCACAAACGTGAGCACAGAAATAAAATTATTCTCAGTTAGCTTTTAGAGACTCTGCTACATTTTCAGATGAGTTAGTCCTGAATCAAACTTATTACATTTCGATTCCTCCTAATGAATAATGTTTAATTCAAAGTCATACATTTGGCTGGTAAAATCATGATTATCATAAACTTGATGTGATCTTCCAATTCTTATTCAACGACAAATATTCTCACACTCCAAGATGTTGCGGCAGGATAGAAACATTGCAATGACGTCAAAGGAACTTCTCCGCAGTTCATTTACATCCAGAAAGTGTTTCTTGGACCTGAGCTTGATTGTGAGCAGTATTATCTTCCTTTGAAAAGACTGGAGTTTATTTTGTCCACTTCGATGTAGGGAAACAACGATTTACTGTAACTATAAAATTTTTTTTTTTTTCTGAAAAAAATTACCTCTTCGTAAAGCTGAAAGTTTTCTCTTTCCAATGACGCTAATTTATGTCCAAATGCTGAAAGAATCAGGCTATGAAATTATTTTTTGATACAATGTGTAATCATTTGAACGAGAGTTGAGTTCCTTTGAAGTTCCTTTTGGCAGTCATGGCCATTCAGTTACCTCCAGGATGTCCCTTCAGGGGGATACAATTATTGTATCTATGGGAATTAGTGCTTCCAGGGGGAAGATGTGAGGGCCCGAGCTGAGATTTAGGTAGGACTTCTTTTTGTTGAAATAAAAAATATTTTTTGCTATGTTTAGGACAACCCTTTTCAGTTCACTGCTGTCCTGTTTTTCAGCACCTACTACTTTTTTCTTCAACTTTTATCTTGTTTCATGAACTTCTTTCCCAACTTACTGCTTCTATGCCTCTTCTGCATAGATTCAGCATTCCCTAATATCCACACTAAATGGTGCCTTCCTCCTTCCTCTCTTCGATACGCTCTTTTTTTGTAGTGGTTAGGGAGGCTTAAACTAACCTCTTATCTACCTCCAGGATGTCGTCATAGGAGCATGGTGATGCTCCATCTAATCAAAGTTTATTCTTCTACTATACATAGCAAAGTTACAAAAAATTTTTGTGATTTGTTTCGTAATATGACATGTTAATAACCTATTTGTTATCATTATTGATCGCAATAGGGGTGCCGATTTAGACTTTGAGGTATGATAGAAATAGTTCACAAACTCATATGATGAACTGTTGTCCTCATAATTGAAAGATGTTAAGACAAGGTCTTTGCCAAACATTCGTTGGAGTTCATTTAGGACGGGGTACCTTAGGAATTTAGGAAACTTTTTTTCAGTAATGCTTTGGTTGCTCCATTTAGTATTAAGAAACTTGGAGCTTTTTTGTACCTGTGGTATTGCGTATATTATTGACTCAAATTACTCATTATAGGCCGATTACTCACATCTGGACATTTGGACAACATTCATTATGTAAAAAAAATAGGTAGTAAATTTTTGCTGTTGAAGGTAGTAAAAAGTAGTAAAATTTAGAAATTAAATATCAGTAGACACCCTGAATTGGTATGACAGTCGTTCAGAATTTTTGAGGCATTTAGATTGGCCAGGTAAGTCGTCAAACATGAACCCAATAGAAAATTTGTGGGACCACTTGGCACACTTTCCCATAAAGATTGTGTTGTTGAACATCGAGAAAATCGTTTATATACTGAAGCCACACTACGAGATCAGTTGATGTAAAGTTTCTGTGCGAAAATACTCGACGAATTTTTTTCTAAATTGTGTGAAATCGAGTTTGTTAATATGTTTATGGTTTTGAGTGCAGCTCTGTGAGCCCTGAGAAGGACGTGCCTGAACAGCTCGTGAAGCCCAACAGCAATGGCGACCGACCAAACAGGAGCCCTGTCAGGTAACCTAAGCGTGGTTATGTCTTATGAGTTGAGTATTGTCTGCGCCACTTTTGCGTATCTGTTGAATCTTTACATTGATATCAAATTATGCTACGTGGTAATGCGTTTTACGTTCAGCGGAAGTAGTTATTATAAAAGAGAATAATTAACTAAGCATCGAATTTAACCCTTTTTGCACCAATATAGTTGCACCAATCAAGTTTATTTATAGTTCATTTATAGACAAGATTCGCAATATAGTTCATTTCGATGTTTATGAGCTGAATCTGGTAGATGATGTGTGGTTAGTGTTAGCTACGTATGTTCCAGAGATACAGTAGAGTAAACGTTTGTGAGCTTCAGGTATTTACAGTCTTGAAACCTCTCACCCCAGAGTGTGCTGAAGGGAATTGTCCATCGTGCATTTTAATGGCTTAGTATTCCTTAAAAAAATGTAAGATACCTAGTCCACTCTCAGTGTATGTGCGGGCAATGTTTGTCCTCGTCAATGTACTGTGGGGAACTAGCAGTCCTTTGTGATAACGCTAGTTTCCCGTCACAAATTGTAGGAGCTTGCTTTGAGATTTGATTTTTAATTAAGCTTGCTTTCCTTTTCATTCTTTAGCTCGCTTCTTATCTCGTTGAGGCGCTTAGCGAATCGGAATACCGACCTCCTGCACTATTGTCTTCGTCTTTCATTCTTTATTCTCATTTACCTTAATATCTCAAAGAAATGTTTACGCTTTCTGTTGCCAGCTTAACGGGCTGTTTGTGCCATCGGAGACACCCAAGTTTATGGCGTCCCTGGTGCCGCCATTTAACCTTCAACTTCCCTGAGTTTCTCTGATAACTCGCATAACTTGGTGGAAACGGAGTTCAAATCTTCACCAAATATATAAATAATTAATAAATATTAAAATAAATTAATAAAGGCAAGCCTTGAGTGTTGAAAATTTTCTTAAAAGTCCCTACGAATAATATTTATTTAAACATTTCTAGTGAGATCCCGAGCTGAAGGTTAGATAGGCCTTCCTTTTGTTGAAATAGAATAGGTCTTTATTCCGAACCATCTGTTCTCGTTTTTTTTCTGACCATCTTTTCTCGTTTTTTTTCTGGCCATCTTTTCTCTTAACTTTTGAGGAAAGACATTGTGATTATATTTACTACCTTCTATACTGGGCCATAACTCTCGGAATGAACAGCACAAATTATTCCCCCACGTTTTGTTGCTTTTTCTGTACTTATGTCAAAGAAAAATTCCGTGAATTTTCATAATACCCGCAAAATCTAAAACGAATGTTCATCGTCTGCGTAGACATAGATTGTCATTAGGCCAAACATTGTAGTATTATACTGGCAGGTTTTCAAAAATTGTAGAAAGATGAAAAATTTGTAATAAAAACGTCCATTTTTAATCATTGTTCATGAGTTTTGATTACGTTTAGCTCATCTGATAGCTTAAAATAATTGCAGATCTCCAGGCCGAGAGCTGTACTCGCCCTCACGATCGCCTCGGTCCGAACGGCGTTCTCCTCGATCTGAGCGTAGGTCTCCGCCACCAATGAGGAGATCACCTCGAAGATCTCCTCCATCGCGACGGTCGCCTCGGCGGTCTCCCCGACGTAGCAGGTCTAGGTCTGCCTCTCCCGAGTCCAGATCGCCTTCTGGGTCTGCCTCGCCTACTGGAATTGATCGCGTGCCATTCAGGAGGCGAGTGTTGCATTGTGGAGCGTGAAATCCCGTTGATAAATTACTCGTGTAAAATTCTCCTGTACTTCATCAACACGCTCGCAATTCTCTGACGAGGAATAAAGGTTGTGTTTTTAATTAAGCTGCAAGTCGAACAGACAGTGTTCCATCGGTAATCACATGCGTTGCGGGTTGGTTATTAATCTTGCACCCAACAAAACGTCTTTCTGTTTGTGCAACTGTCTCTCCTTTTTTCCTATTGCTTTCCATTGTATTGTTCTTTATTTCAACTCTGTGTCCTTGGAGTAGCACTCTAAAATCTCTTTTTGTGAATTTTTACCTCGCACCAAATAGACCATGCTCTGAGATGAGAGTGCTTAAACCTTGTTGGATTTGATGAATGTGGTCACTGTCTGTTCCTGATCGTGCTTTTTCACGCGTGCTGTCTTACAGGTGCGTTTCTTATCAATTTCATAAATTGAAGAATCTCATTCTTTAATAATGTTCGACTTTTTTCGTCTTTACGAACCTTTGTTTTTTGATGTTTTTTATCATACATTTTTCAAATAATTTTTGTACCTCTCTCCCATTTAGCATGACAAGTGTGAAATTCCCTTATCGATTGGTATTAGCTCTAGTGAGAAAGCAAAAAAAAGCTATTAACATCTTTGTGTCTCCATCTTTTTGCTCAGGTCGCCTTCCCGTTCCCCAACGCCCCCGAGCTTCGGCGGCCCATCGTTCGCGCCAACAGAACAGCGCCTGTCCGAGACCAACAAGGGCCACCAAATGCTGCGCAAAATGGGGTGGGGAGGCAGCGGCCTCGGGGTTAAGGAGCAGGGCATTGAGAACCCCATTGATGCCGGCGATGTGCGGGACGATCCTCAGGAAAGGTTCAGGGGACTCGGCGTCCCCACCGCAAAAACTGATCCATTCGAGGCCTTCAGGAAGAACAAGGGGAAGGCGTTCATCACGAGGATGAAAGCTCGTGCTGAGGAAAAACTCTAAGCAAGCAGTTAGTGGGAAACATCGCTCAAGGGATCTTGATGGACTGGCTAAGTTACGTGTGTGGAGTTGCCGAAGGGCATTTTAAGCTTGAACAACACAGCTGACTTGAAGTTTTGATGTGTACTTGTACATTAATTCAGGCAATTAAGAAGTAAATAATGAAGTAGTTATTTTTTTTCAATATTTTATTCATCTTCGATAAACTTGTTTTTACTTCAAATATCGCATTATGTGGTAATTAAACCTGTAGACTATCGTCTTTCATGAAGGACGTGAAA
>JACJUY010002003.1:100331-112363 GCA_014220935.1 Platorchestia sp. MABIK
AAAAAAAAAAAAGAAAGCCTACCTAACCTTTAGCTCGGGCCCTCACATTGTCCTCCTGGGAGCGCTAACTCCCATAGATACAATAGTTGTATCCCCCTGAAAGGTTGTTTTATTCAAGCTTCTCACCTTTAGCATAGAATGAACGGTAATTTCCGTATTGTTTCCGTACTTTCCTCTCCAAAAGAAAATCAATTGTAACAGATATTAACATCTTTGTTTCTCGTCACTTGAATTTGCAATATAACTAGTAAAAATAATTTTTAATCTCCCTCATTCGAATGTATCTAACGCTAAAATTATATTGCCATGATGTAAAAACGAATGTCACAAATTCCAATGGGTGATTAGTTGCCGACTTTAATTTTAGGACAATTTCACAGATAGTAGAAGGAGAAAGTAACTTCAGTAAAAAAAGGAGGCCTAAAACCGTAACAACGATATGATGGTTTTCTTGCAAAAGCTAATGCGACTTAGGAATGTGAATTTCACAGAAGTCATGCCAAATGGAGTGAAATGTACATTAATTAAGTCATTACACGTACGCGGAAGAAATGATGAAAAGATTGTAAAAAAGAATGATAGACATTACAAACGCTTTAGAACTCAACATCCTACGCTTTCAGTGACGACACGTGCTCGAGAGCTTCAGCGTATTTAATGTACTACGCACAGCGAAAAATCACGCACCTCTCAAACTCGCCGGGCACGCCGGCTGGACAATTGGCGTTGCGTGCTCGGGCATTAACTTGGCCATGAAAGTTAATAATTGTATCCATAGGCAAAGCAACGTTGAGGTACTGGAAACTGAATGCATTGAAAGATTTACATGTAGACCCAGTTCATGACATGGACTCCGCTCTTGATGTCCAACTTGATAGCTTTTCTAGACTTTCACTAAATATATTGCAAGTACTTTTATGAGTTGAGAATCTTCTCTTACATTTTCTTAGCTTTCTGCCACTTCAAGGCAATGTATATTTAACATACTTCAACATATTACAATTGTACATATAAAGCGAACATCACCATAGATTAATAGGTTTCAGTCAATTCATTTAGTGACCATATTTTGATTGCATCATATAGAAAACTTATAATTTCAGCTCCTGCGATGCTAGAATGATTTGACTTCCATAAATATTTTGATGCTTAGTTTTTACAAGCGAAGTCCGCAATAGTTTTCTATCGTAGATTTATTTAGGAAAAAAAAACTCAATGTAATGAATAATTTTTTTTAGATTAGGTATATACTACCCGCGTCCGTGCTGCCACTTATTCTCAACTGCTGGGAATACCAACGATGTAACAGTCTCAAAATAAAATAAAGCAATGACATCGAGAAAAACTGGCCTCATCAATTTTCGACTTGCTAAAAATAAATGAAGACCAGGGGCACGGTTACAATCAACTTCGCGAGGCTATGAATTCTAATATCCGCACAGACATTTATTTTCTGTTCCTGCATGTAAATATGCCAATTTTTAGGGTTCACCCGCTTTTGACAGGCTCAACGCTCGTCAAATCACTCAGCCTGCGCAGTGAATAAAGCTGACGTGTCCTGCTTCTTCAAAATGCAAATACGCTCGCTGAAGAGTTGATGCACAGGTTTCACTATGATTTTGATATTGATGGTGATATTCGAGAGCACCATACAGCGTTCGAAAACTAATTTTTGAATTAAAAAAAATAACTGAACATGTTCAGTTTTTCCGTTCTTCGTAGTGTAGTTCTTTTTCTTTCCCTACATTGTATTAGTTTTTTAGTTCAAGTTCATTGATTGCATAAATGGCCGAGGGCTGTAGAGGAGGCTCATGGCTTCAATGATCACTTTTCATGTCAAATTTGATCAAGTCATCAACTTGGTTTGGTCGGACTAACGGACTTAACCTTATTGGGAGCTTGAGGGAAGTCAGTAGTGATTTCTATCAAGTTCAGGACTCGCAAATATTGCAGCATCGTGAATCTATTTTTATTATACTCTTCCTATAGCCAAATAATTGCGACTTTCTCCCATTGACTTCGAACTCGCGTACCTATATCTGTTTGTAATTACTGGATTCATCGATGCTGTTGAGACTTGACAACTAAAGTTGCTTCTAAGAAATCAACTCAAGAGGAAATCAATTCTTACGATTTATATTAATACGACACAGTTTGATAGAGAGAGAAGTGTGCATTGAACCTATGCATCTATCTTTTGTGAGTGCACGTGCAGCCTGACTAAGGGGTGATGTTTACCCGTGAGCGACTACACACCTGAATAAGCACGTATGAATTTTTATGCATATTTCACTTTAAAAGCCCCACATATTAATTCCTACTGGAGATTGAACAAGATAACTAAAATTAGCTGTGAAAAGTGAAACCAATTAAGCTCGTCCTGGCAGTCAATTCGAGTAATCCTCACGGTGACAGAAGTACTCCAGTGGCGGAACATCGGGGTCATCTACGAAACTCTCTTCATCCTCTTCCAGGACGCTGCTCTCCTTGGTATGTCTGCGGTAAATATTATGGAAGCTGACGGATGGTTGAAATGAATGAATATTCCTAACAGCCGACAGCAACGAAGTGAGCGGCAATGTTTTCCATCTGCCATGATATAAACTGTGACCGGAAATGACTTGTGTCTCGCCTTTGATCAGAATTCGTTCTATATCGCCCTTACTGACCTGACCCTCCTGAATTACCGTATATTTTATAGTACTCAAGTGCGATGAAAATTCAATAGTGCTATTTGAAATTAAGAAGAAGCACACAGTTATTTTATGTTACAACATAAACGAGCATCACATTTTTGATGACCTGTTGTGTCTAAATAATACCTAAGTTGGCTAGGATGTCAGATCAGTGTATTACTATGCCTAATCTTGTCATTACTTATCAAAACACCAAACATAGTGAGAAATTGAAGTATTTAGGGGCTGATATTTTTATCGACAAATATTAATGACCACCTTATTTATGAGACTAAAATTTTGAGTAAGCTTTGACTACCAATTTCCTCTCTAATTTCAACTCATATTTTTTTAGCAAGAATATTCTATTTTAAATTGGTAAGCAGTCAGAAAGTGATATCTTGAATACTCCCGTAATTTATATCAGGATTACGAGCAAGACTTTCAAGGAAGAATTTTCACTATTTATAATTCTTGGTAAAATAACTTTTTTAATATTTTAATATGTAAGACTTTGATTGTGAATCAGGAACTCATACGTACCTGAAATCACCTTTATAATCACCTTTGCTTAATCTCTCGTTCGATAGCGTCGAGTATAATCACCTTTGACCACAAGCTCAAGCGGTTGAGAAAGGTCAAGTCACAAATTCAAGTTGCGAACGACGAAAGAAAAATTAGTTTAAAATGAATAGTATTTGAATATGGTGAAAAGGAAAATATCATAAACCTTAAGATATTTGCTTTTAAATCTTCGGTATTGTCTGTACATCAGTGTAATCACAAGCCATGTTGAGAAAGTGAAGCATTTTTTGTGAAATATGGCTGACCCACGCTAAATTGGTAATGATTGGCACGCTTATGTGTGTCGTATCAGCCCATGACACAGAAGTGTGTTACAATACTTTGACTGATGATGCTTACATTTTCGTGCGCCAATTTTGCAACAAGCTGACGCACAAATGCGTATTGGTTTCGTAACAATTTTTTCTCAGTGTAGAACAACGTCCTGCTCTGCTTTAACAAGAGCTGTAACGGTCTTTACAACAGGCCGAATAGAATCAGAATCAAAGCTTACAGTTCTCTAACTCGTACCTTTTCGTATCAAATCACAAAATAATAATATTGAGTCAGTGTTTTTTAATGTACAAATTCTCGAAAACGTTCGCAAGATACCAAAGCCGTTACACAGCAGCACAATGACTAAACCAATACATTTAAAATCTCATCTCACCTGGTTAGGGACGGTATTGGGACGAATGCTTTTGAGAACTGATTTTCAAGCAACTGGAAAGAGAGAAAGAAAAACGTTTGTTTCCAAAAAAAGTTGATACATGAAATGTATTAGAAGCAATTGGATTTTAAAGATTTCTCAATATAAAGGCCCTTAAATGATAGACAAACCATCAGAGGAGGACAATAGCCGTGTTAGGGATAAATTATTTTACTAGGAGAAACAAAGGAAAGAAATTTTCTTTTATGTTTTTCCCAAGGTAAGGGGACTGAAAGCTTAAAAATACTTTGAATACTTGTGAAGAATGTGCGAGGATTTTTTCGCAACCTCGCTTAGTCGCTCAATCTCTCGTTCGATAGCGTCGAGTATAATCACCTTCTACCAAAAAATGAACATTAAACTCAAGGGTAGACACGCAATGGTTTGAAAGTTACTTATCAAATTGATCTCATGCCTATGTAACAAATTGTCCTCATTTATTCAAAATAAGTTTGGTGTACGCCAAGGATCCATTGTTGGTCTGCTGTTGTTTTCTATTTTCATGAATGATTTCCCTCCAATGCCTCCTAAAACACGAATCTCCATGTATGCAGATGATGTTCAAATTTCAATTTCAAGATTTGTATCGGAAATACCGCGGACGCAAATTAAAACTGAAACCCTATTGATTAGCCTGAAATCATGGTAAGACCAAAATGGTCTCAAATTAAATGCAAGGAAAACGCAATGCAATATTTTTGAATCCAAAGACACAATAAAAAAAACTCCAGATCTTACTCTAACAGTAGGAAAGGATGAAATTAAACTATCAGAAAAAGTTAACAATTTAGGTATCTGGTTCGACGGAAATATGTCCGTCAAATTTCATCTTGAGAAAACTTGCAACGAAATTTACAGAACTTCAATATTTTTTCATCGTATGAAAAGTTTGCACGACGAAATGTCCAGATTATTGGCCATTCAATCATTGGTATTATCGCGCATTGAATATTGCAGCCTAGTATGGGGAGATTTACCTCAATACCTTCAAAGAGAATTACAAAAATGCATGAATTTCGCAGCCAAGGTGATATGCAACGGTAAATTCAAAAGAAGCGATCACGTAACTTCTCTCCTTAATAAACTCGGCTGGAATCCTATTCAAGAATGATTCCTTATGCACAAAGCCCAAAACGTATTCTACTTGTCATTTCTTCCTCGGAGCAATGCTGAGATAGTGCGTTTCCATCCCCCACCGGCACCAACCTAAAGCCGAATAGAAACAACAATGTCTTAGTCGACTATCGTTCATCTGACATTAGACAGAAAGCTCTGTTAATATCAGGCGCCTTACTGTGGAACAAACTTCCTCAGAGTATCAAAATTCCTCAAACATTGAGAGAATTTAAAACCAAAATAGCTCGTTATCTAGCGTCTCAACAATTATTATTGTAAGCTACAGAACATACTGAATAAGTAGTTACGAATCTCCTTCGCTCATTATCCTACATTTCGATTCATCACACCGCATTTTTGTAGTATGCGTATGTTTCATGATTGCTTACATGTTAATATTTGCATGCACATGTATGTACATGCGTATGTCTGCGTGTTGTATGTATGTAGATATGTGTGTGCATATATATGTGTCTATTGAACTAGCAACTAACAATTGAACTATAAATACAGCTCTTTTTCTGTTCACTCTCAACTTGTAACGTTACCCACTCGTCATTCCTTTTTATTATTGTAAAGAATTTATTTAAAAATGTAAATTTGTTGTGTGATCACCCATTATGTTCAATAAGATGCTTATCAGCTTATGACCTTTATGTTAAAACATTTAATTAGAAGATATAAATTTTAAAATTTCATGCTTGGATCCTAGTATCTATGTAGATATGTGTATGTGTGTATGTATCCATATAGTTACGTTTACACACAAGCAGTTTCTGCAAAATTTCTTATCAAGCGACTTGCATTTGTCCTGTAAACACCGAATTTTTTAATTTTCTCCCTATGTAATTGTCAAGCATCTAAATGAGAAATCTCACAAATTTGTAGTGGAAGTCAAAGCGTGCTTTTTTAAGCAGTCAACTCACTTTTATTTATTTTTGACGCTCGCTAGAAATGATATTTTTGAATATCTGTGGCAACAAACAATTCTAAAGTTATTCCCCGATGTCAAAAAATTCAAAGCTTATGTGTCAATGAACGTGTAAATGTCTTGTGCTCGTCATAGCCGTGTGTGTAGCGGACCTGACTCCGTGCGGGGAGACCCGGGTTCGAGTCTCGGCGCTGTTGGCGATTTTCTCTGTTGGGTATAGGAGAAAAATTCTAAGCACAATACCCCACTCGACCCAGGTGTCTGAAATGGGTACCGGTCTTCGACCGGGGGAAAGCGTCATGGCGTCCTGGTGTTAGTTATAAGGCATTTGAAAAACCAATGTAAAAGGTGATATGTATCATGCTTCAATTGGAAATAAAGCATCCGTAGATGCCGATGTTTGTTTGTTTGTTTTGTTTGAGTGTTTTCACCCCACGAAGTTTCGTTATCTGTGTTGTTTCCACGAATTAACAAACACTATTCAACTTCAATTAACCCTCTACCGCCTCACGTTCCCCACATGGTACACTCAATAAAACTGCTCGTATATTTTATTTCTCGTCAAGTAGATGCTCTTATGTATTTTTTGAAGTTCACTGCCGAGTTGCAGTTCGTCTCTAATGTGATGTTGGAGACAACCTGATGCTAGAGCCACGTCTAATAACGGTGGTTATAATACCGGCAATATGAGTAGAAAAATTAGGCGGTAGAGAGTTAACTAGCTATAGGATACATATTTGGGGTTTTTCTCTCCGTCTTTGTACACGCATTAAACTGGACCGTCATGGCACCAATGTATGTTTTTCAATTAAAGCCATCTGCATCATAACATTTCAAAAATTAGGTAACTTTTTCTAATCTGTTAACCTCATACGACATTAATGGTTTCTTCTCTTATTCTCGTCCTAAAATGTTCTTGTTAGTTTTGTGTGGTGCAAATTATTATATCATTTCTTACGCTCTTGAGTATATTATGACATCTTTATCTAGGGGGTTAATTTCACGTATTACTCCAATTATGCTGTACATGTCTTGGTAGCCGTTGTAGAACAATCGCTTTCATGTTTCTGACTCAGGTAGACTCGTTTGTACCACTATCATAAATTCGTGGCGTGATAACAACTTTTTCTCCAAGTCCCATGATTGGAATACTAGTTGATACTGAGAAGTGAAAATATAGTTCTGAATGTAAACCTCGTTGCTTTAGACGCAGAACTATTTTAATCAAACCGTTTACTCCCAAAAAATTCGTTATACCGCAAATACCTGAGCTCGTACTTCGATGTGTGTGCTAAAAAGAGTGTTTTCAACAATGCATCGTCACTGAAATCATGTCTTCTTTCCTAATTGTAGTTACATATATTATCAAACCTAGATTAAGCAACAAATAGGAATACATTGCCCTCAATCATTTGTTTCGACTGGTGGGATAGGCGTCACGATACTCATGTGTGTATCAACTAAGGATCTTTGCTTTAAGATATTTCAAAAATCAATGATGTGTTTTTGTATCGTATTTTTTGGAAATAAACTGTTTTTTTCGATCCGCAAAAAATGTTGATGTCGCTAGTAATCAACATTACCTTTTTATCATCCATTTTTAATCACTGAGACTGAAATGATTTATATGCTTTATTTTGACATTATTTCTCTTTGTAGGCAGATATTCATTTGAGAGAGTAAATTTGAGAGAGTGAATTCAGGTCCTGCGGAGCATTTGGTTGTAACCTCCTGGTCAATGTTACCCAGTTCACTAGTAGTGATATCGGTTATGAGCGAAAATTCAATTCGATCAATTCAGTTATTTAATTTAAGAAAAACTCGTTATCATTTATTTATTTAGCTCTTTAAATGGCTTAACCCTTATTTAGGATGAATGACTAGTTTTTTCTTTAAATCTTTGTATCCCGTTTGATGCGATGTACGTATGTAGTGAACAGCTAGATTTGAGCCAGAAAAACGTTCACGTACTTCAAATTACATTTCAGTTCGAGCACTACGAACTTTGTCGTCTGACATTCCTTTCCTACTTGGGCAAGAAATGGCTGTTTGTGAGTTTTCAGAAATAAAATGGATTCTCCGTTAAGGTCCTTCCGAAGTTCTTGTTGTGCTAAGATAGAAGATCTAAGTCGCGAATTTTAAGAGCAAACAAAAACAAGTCTTTTGAAACTCCTTGTATTTCTGTGGAGATAACCTTTCAAACCACCAGCACAAACTAATTTTCATTCAAGTTATCCATAGAAAAATGAGCAAAAAACGGTAAAAGCAGACAGCAAAGCCTGAGGAGGGAGTTCATCAAATAAAATAAGTATACCCTGCCGTTAAATTAGCATTTTTGCTGCTGGTGACACATTATAAATACTGAGACACACAAGTCCGCGCTAGAAAGCTTGAGCGGGAAATCATATCTTTACAATTCACTAGAACTTTGAAGAATGCCTTCCAACTGAATTCTTTTGCAAACCTAATGAATGTGGGTTTGAAGCAATAAACATCTAGCGAAATCAATTGGAAGACATTCAACAGTTCGTTGCGCAGAATTGATTTTCGTCGATGCACCATCCCATAATATCTCGATAGATGATTCAATCGTACGGACTGTTTATTTTCAAGAAGCTACAACAGACGATCATTACATTACTTTGTAATGCGTGAGTAAAAATAAGGTGACTTTCACAATATATGTATCATTATCTGTTCATCCATCAGTACTAAAATATCAATCAATAATCAACCACAAATGGAACAAAGACATAAGATCTCGCCGTTTTGAGCCAGATATTAAGTCGGTCGTGACATGTGGGCATATTTTTAATTTCTGTACTTTCTCCATTGTAAATATTTAACGAACAATAGTTGTTAGTGTTCTTAAGGCCGCCGTCACACGGAGACCAAATGGTAACGTTTCGTCATAATCATCTACAGTCAGCGGTACCACTCGGTCTGTCTAGCGCCACGAAACCGTCTGATTTCAGCCTTAGTTTGAAACCAGTTTGGTCAAGCTAAGGCTGAAATTTAGTTGTTTCGTGGCCCTGGACAGACCGACTAGTGCCGCTGACTGTAGATGATTATGATGAAACGTTACCATTTGGTCTCCTTGTGACGGCGGCATAATACGTATACGGTACAATAATTTTCCATTTTTAATATCTCCTAAATTGTATTTCAAACTAAAACACATTTTCAAACATACGTTCTCACCGTTGGAACAATGATTCCGGAGAAATTTTGCGCAAACACTTTCTGCAGATATCTTTTTTAAGAGACTCACCTTGGGCATGACCACCAGCAAGTGTCCAGTGACCTGAGAGCGACGAGCAGTAGAAGCGTCCGAGCGCACTTCCTCCGGCAACACCAGTTGCAGCACCTTGCCTGCGGCCGTTACACGCACCAAGATCGGCTCCACCGAGCACTGTAGCAGTGACGGGTCCAGGTGTCTGCGAGCAATGGAATACATTGTAGCAAAATGCACTGCGCACCAAAGGCTTCATTTCTGTAACAAGTGACGTGAATGCCTCACTTTCAATACCAGAAGAAAAGAGGAGTTCGTGTCCCTAAGTCTAGTGTGTTTTCATGAATCAAGTTTGCTGAGAGGGCTGTTCATTTAAGATTTCCCCTGACCAACTTCACATGAACTGCAAGGAACGTAACTTGGCACGGTTATTAGTCTTCCTCTACACACTTCTCCCGTCATTTTATGTAGCCGAAGAACTCCCCAGATTGTGGCTGAAGCCGCGGCTTGATCTCGGAAATCGCCTAAAATGTGCTTTGCCTTCAAAAAATTCATTGTGGAAAAGAAATATAAGTCCGATAGTCCGAGACCGTGCGAATCAGCTGAGAGAGGAAGGATTTCATAGCCACAGGACGGTGGTTCCGTTAGGACGGTGGTTCCGTTTGATCAACACGCGAGTTGTGGACTGCAGGCATTGCCTTGTAGGAGGCGGACTCCTTCGGGCATGCTGCCCAAAGGAGTCCTCTGCACCTCTCGGCTTTGATAGCCACCTGCCATTTCTGCAACAGCGAAGCTCTGTATGACCCGATAACTATGATACCCATCTCCAGGATATCATCACTACTCCGCTCTGATCACAAAAGACCGTGGGCATGACCATACCGGCCGAGGGTTGGACTCGCACTTTCTTTGGAGGTGGCGAGTTCAAATGCTTCCATTGCATCGACTAGGCTTTAGTTTCTGGATCATGGCGATGAATATTTGTTTTGTCTTGCGTAATTATTATATTGAAAAATCTTCTTGGTTGCCTCGACACAGGTTCAAAAGGACCTGGGAGCACTTGACTCGTTCTTGCTTCTGGAAAAGAGTGAGCAACCTGAAAATTCACCGAGCAGACACCTACTGCATGTGCGAATGGTCATGAATTATTTTCTCAATACACCCAACACTTATCTTGAAATGTTGAGCTTCGTGGAGAACGGTCGATCAGCGATCCTCGAAAATGGCGGCTTCCACTTGCCGGATGGTTCCTTCATCAGTGACAGAATGTGGTCCCCCAGAAATCGGAGAAGTTTCGACTGATATCCGACCAATTATGAATTTATGATGCTAGAGTTTAAAACATCGTCATCCTCGCCCTAAGTTCCTTTCATCCCATCGAGCGTCTCTGTCGGAGATAGGCCTTTCAAGTACAGGAACCTAACGACTGCTCTACACTCAACTGACTACATGATGCGACTTTTCTTCACATAAAAGGAACAAATTTGAGTTCACAGCTGAAAATTGCCTGAGATACGCATTATTATGCATGTGAAATTTCAGACTCCTAGAGTAAACAGAAGTGGGTCACGAGAAATCTTCACTGCCTTTGTATGTAGAGTCAGAAAACTTCCTATGTAGGCATATACCTGAACAGAATGCATTTCTGTCAAACAAAAAGTCAGGGGTACATCTTACAATGATGTGTTGAAATAGGGAAAAATATTTTGATTTTAAGTGAATTCTAAATAACAGGAGAGAAATGATCAATTAATACCACAGGTATCAACCCACTCCTGAAAACAAATTATTTTATCGTTTCTCAAAAAATTGGCTATAACGCTTTGGACAAAAATTTAAACAGTATCAGTTTACAAAGAATCATTCTGCAAATATTTAAAGAATTTAAACAACTTATTTACTCTAAGTGATGCATCAAGTAGATTGTTTCTTAGGGCTATTACAATGGACACTTGATTATAGCTACATGAAGACCGGAGTAAGTTCAGCGACTTCTAGAGCATCCCATCATCAACGCCATTATGAGGTGTACAATTATGTTTTACCCAATACACTTATCCTAGTCTCACACTGGACGGATAAATGAATGGGTTTGTACAGAATTTGATGCTTAAGTTCATCAATAATTATATTGAGACAAATGAGAACAGTATATTCTACCAATAAGAGGATCCATTGCATTAAACATCTTAAAATTACCGATCAAATTGAATATACATAGTAGAAATATTTGACTTGATTATCTAACGTCTTTGATACTTCGATAAAAATAGGTTCAAGATTCGCGTTGAAAAGTTTGAGCAAACTTTTTCCACGGATTTCAAAAGGAATCAAATTCCAGGTCTTTTTCCCAATGAAGTGAATACTGTGTAGAGATGGTGCTTATCAGCAAACATGAACTTACTTCTATTTCTGGTTTTATGGACATGATTGTGCAAGTGTATACAGAGAATTATTTGAGTTCTTTGTCGCCCTCATAGTCGACGTTATATATATACACATATATATGAAATTACACATGGAGAACTTATAGAGATTCAAAAGCTTTAATATTTCCAAACTTTAGAATAAATCATTCGTGTGGGCTTTGTATTTTAGTTTTAGCCAAGGGCCCTTTTTTGGAGTGTAGAGAACAAATTCGTTTTATTTTTATCAGTTCCATGCCATGTTTCCATTTCATGTCTTAAATATGGTAAAATATATATTCGAGAAAGTATTTTTAAAGCTTCTTCAGGTGATACATTTCTTGCTTCATTGAGGGTTTCTACAGATTTTGATCCTTTAGTATGTACTTCTGTATACAAT
>JACJUY010002004.1:0-28367 GCA_014220935.1 Platorchestia sp. MABIK
ATGGAAGCACAGGTGCTGCTTTATGGAAGCACAGGTGCTGCTGTATGGAAGCACAGGTGCCGCTGTATGGAAGCACAGGTGCTGCTGTATGGAAGCACAGGTGCTGCTGTATGGAAGCACAGGTGCTGCTGTGTGGAAGCACAGGTGCTGCTGTATGGAAGCACAGGGGCTGCTGTATGGAAGCACAGGTGCTGCTGTATGGAAGCACAGGTGCTGCTGTATGGAAGCACAGGTGCTGCTGTATGGAAGCACAGGCGCTGCTGTATGGAAGCACAGGTGCCGCTGTATGGAAGCACAGGTGCCGCTGTATGGAAGCACAGGTGCTGCTGTATGGAAGCACAGGTGCCGCTGTATGGAGGCACAGGTGCTGCTGTATGGAAGCACAGGTGCTGCTGCTGTATGGAATCACAGGTGCCGCTGTATGGAAGCACAGGTGCTGCTGTTTGGAAGCACAGGTGCTGCTGTATGGGAGCGTAAGGTATATGTCAAGGAGACATGGCTGTGCCATATTTAATCTTATAAAGGCTAAGTTTTATTGCTCATGAACTAAATATTACGTTAATTTCTCTTGAATTATCATTCATGAAATCCATTTAAGTGTGGATTATTCACCCATGCATTTAGAATATAAGAACGATGTGAGGGATCTCATAATCTCGTTCAGTAAGGACGGTGAGCGATAGAGGGTTAAGGCATCGAGTGTCGCTATATTACTACGGGTCTTGAAGACACAAGAAAATCCAATATCTTCAGCAGCTGTCCTGAAGTAGAAAACACCTATGAAAACAGGAGCTACAAACTAACGCACGAGAAATTAAATGAGGATTTTCAATGAGTATCTTTAGAAGTGCAGCGCCCACAGAAAAGTAGTGAGCAATACAAAAAGAACATGAGCTGTAAAATGGCAAACGTATCTCTAAATCATAGAAGGCTGCTCCAGCAGAGCAGCAGAAGGCAGCACCAGCAGAGCAGCAGAAGGCAGGAGAGCAGCAGCTGCAGCAGAAGGCAACAAGCAGCAGCTGCAGAGCAGCAGAAGGCAGGAGAGCAGCAGCTGCAGAGCAGCAGAAGGCAGGAGAGCAGCAGCTGCAGAGCAGCAGAAGGCAGCAGAGCAGCAGAAGGCAGCAGAGCAGCAGAAGGCGGCTGAGCAGCGCCTCGAATAGCCAATACAGGACGCCATTCTGTGTCGTAACAGCGGACATTTGAGCTACTGTCAAATTCTGTCGGGAATATTCCAGAGATGACGGCCTTGTCAGCATTATCTTGTAGCAAATTGGCCTATTTTGCATAGGAAATCGACGACCGCGCGTGCACCAGGCACACGCAGGAAATTGTTCCGTTCTTGTCGATGGCTCACTTGAAGTTCTTCTGGGTGCGACAAAGGCGGTGTAGCTGTGCGAGATCTCGTCGAGCACGATGAAAGATCGCCTAGTGGACGTTCAGTACGTGACACTCGAGTCGAGTCCTACGGCCCTAGCCTAGAATGGAGCCGTGGCACTTCGAAGGTTTTATTTCTCTTCTACAAAGCTCGTATTGCCCCTCGGTCACACAATATCTGCCGTAGCATTGAAGCGCTCACAGCATGGCGATGAACTTGTGGAAAAATCTTTCACAACTGCACGAGTAGAAATTATATTTTGCTGTTTTTGTCCAGGTCTGTTGATGTATAGGTGCGTAAATTCCTGAAATTATTCAATTCCTGTGAGAAGTTTACGGGTTTTTTAATTTTTTTTCCACGGTGTGTGGCTCTTGTGTCGTACCGACTGCAAAGTAATGAGCGTAAATTAAATAGATCATCGTTAGGATTTGTGTTAAGATCATGTAAAGCTAAGAAAATTTTTCGCACCAATACTGAATCAAGCAACATGATACCTCATGAGCTGTATTCAAAGTACGTTTTCACACGGATGTTTTCATACTAATACGTTGTTTCATATAAAAAAGTTACGGAAACATTCAGAGAACATTTTTTTTTCAGCTCTAATCCAATGCCATAAACACTAGGAGCATCAATGCAGTAACTCAGGAAAATTCTTTGAAAGTTACACTCGTGCAGTCTAGCACATCACAGGTCAGCCTTGAATAGAGGATGAAATAATATTCTGCGATGCCGCTGGGTACGTGATACGCGAGTTCAAGTGAAAGCAATTGTTCTGCTCAAAATTACTTTGTGATAAATCATTCACCGATTAATTCTGAAATAAAAAAATCTATGTAATAATTAAATATAATTTACAAGAGAACAACTTTAGAGCTTTCATTTCCTCTTGTCGTAAAAACACTTGTGTGGTTAACGACACCTAAAATAGTAGCGGGAGTACTAGTAGAATTAATAGCAGTTGTAGTAGAGAGGCGGTCGTACACCCGAGAACAACTATGCAGAATCTTCACTTCAAATACCCTATCAAGGAAAAGAACACTATTTGCAATGGGAAAACATTTTTTAAATATTTCGCAGTGGTTCAGGGTTCATCCAACAAAGTAACTGGGAGTGTTTTCCTGACGTATGACGACGAAACTGTAACCATGACGCCTCAAATGATGATTTTATTTCCAAGTTTGAACTACAGTGTGATTGATCCGTTTTGTTGAAGGAACTGCATATTGGCGTATCCTGTATTATTTAAAATCCGTCAGATATGTGTTATGATAAATTCCGAATGCGTTCAAATTTTAATGTATAAATAAATAGCTACTAAAATTGCAATTTCCAGCCATTATGCAGCCTTCAGGTATCGTCTACAGGATGGGAGCAGATAACTCACGGACACACCAAGCACCACGCTACAGGACACAAGGTAGGGTCATTTCTATGGTGATAAAACACCTTCTCTTGTTCGGCTAGCCAATAGCACGGCTTTATTTCAAACAAGTTTATGACGTCACCATCGCGACATATCGTTAGGCCAATAGTGAGGCCAAATTTTGGGCTAGCAGTGTTGCCAGATGCAATATTAGCGCTGCTATTGGTTCGTTGCCGTGACGTCAGCATTGCCACACGGTCGACGGAAAAAGACTTGTTTGACCCTACCTTGTTTCGTCTACCGTGCAAAACATACAAGCAAGCAACAAGCTGAAATTTATTCTATAAATTGGGCAGGGCACAGCTGTGCGCCCATTATAAATTTTTGCTGGGGCATCTATGATATTATCCTAAGATTTTAGCCGTTATAATTCTATTTGCATCGACGAAAAATTTAGACTATGAGGCACAGGTATCACAAGGGAGGACATGCGAGTGTCAAGTCACCACTCCACTGCACCCAAATATGCTATTCATCAAGGGAACCAAAAATAAAACGTAAATTAAATTGTGCCCATGTCTGCCCAACATGATTAGAAGTTGCGCATGGGGAAACCGGAACAAGCTGAGTCCTATATATTACCTGGACAATGAAACATCCTGCATCCTCCATAGCATGCAGAAAATGAAACACGTTGTGCACTAAATTATACGGTGCTGAGACACACACGGCGAAACACGGTGCTGAAAATGAAACACGCAGCGTCCTTTACACATTATACGTAAAGTAAAAAACGCTGAATCCAATACATATTATGTGGGAAATGAAACTCGCTGAGTCCTAAATATCACGTGGTAAACAAAACACGCAGCGTCCTATAGACATTGCTCGTAACGTAGAACACGCTGTATCCAATACATATTAAAGTTAAACACACTGCATCCTACACATATCGTGTGGTAAACGAAATAAGCAGCGTCCTATACACATAACTCGGAACGTCGAACATGCAGCAAGACAAGCAGGGAGCGGCGTATCTGCGGCGCGGTGGGTGAGTTATGTGGGCTGCCTCATTTCTCGCGAGCCCTCAACAGACAGTCTGCAAAAGCTGCTCAGAAGAACAACACCTCCATTTCTCAGGCCGAGCTACAAATCACTTTTTCAATTTCGCGCCAGTCACCACTCCAGATCGATGAACTCATGTCGACTGCTATAAAATCACGGCCGTAAGACCGATTCTCTGCGATTCCGGGGATCCTATCCTCAGCCTGCAAAACACATTCATGCGATGCAACAACGCTTTTTTGATTAGCAAATGATGCAAATTATTAAAAACCAGCACACAGGCATGTCACTTCAGGAATTTGTGACTTACTTTAGAGTATTTTCATAATGAGGGCTTAAGACTTTATTATTCCTGAATTGATTGTTTAAGTTTCTCCGAATATTGATTCTTTGAAAATCCATGTGACTCATGTAAAAATGCCGTTATGGCCGCACTTGTTCTCCAGCGCCTCCTTAAAACTTGCATATTGTGGCAAGTTGTGAAATTCGGGTTAATTTTTGGCTTTGAAGAAAAGGTCTAGGCAGAGAAAACCATGGGGCGAACCATTAGCTCATAAAGCGCAAAAAAACATAAATATAACAAAATCTGAGTTTCTGACAAAGATTGCTAGTTTGAAAGTTGACGCGACATCGAAATTGTCTAGATGACACGGGACACCCAATGAAAATCATACTTAAACTCCTGTAAAGGATGAGAACCACTTCATTAAACATTCGTAAATTTAAAATGCACACATCAGTAATATCAACGCGTTACAACGCTCTCACTCAAGGTGACATTGAAATGTACTGTATTTCAAGCTCGAACATGTCCGCTAAAACGTCACTCTATTAAAGCCCTCGTATATTAGGAACGTCATATGATACGAAAGGATGAAGAAAACATCCATCAAAACGATTGCGCAACTTTAGAGTTCGTCCTATATGTTATAATTAGCCGAAATAAGCCGTGAACAGCGAGCGAGTTTGCGATTCGCTTGGTCTTCGCATGAGAAACATTTGTTCAGCCAACCAACAGTCCCATGCATAAACTCGAGAGCGCATGGAGGAGCGGCACATCTGCATTTAATGCTTCAATTTAATGCTTGTCAACCTAGTCTGGCGGCCGGATCTGATTGAGACGCTTTAGAAATTTACGGACCATAATAAATACATTACGTCGTGCTCTTTAAAGAAATTATTTCTGTCGGGTTGAGCAGTGTATCGCAGCTAAATTATTCGTCTCTGGCTGTTCAGATAACGGGAATAAATGTAAATGCGTCCTTATTTTTGGTCTTTTATAGGTGTGCCTGACCTGCTTTATAAATTACACTTGTAATATACTGACCGGACAGCGTGAGAGTGTATTCCAATTGAAGTGTCTATTTGGAGCAGCAAACTGCCCAATGGACGGATCAAATGTCATGTTAATTTTATCTAAGGGAATTTACAGTATTACTTTAAGATCAGAACGCATTCATTAAGCACTCAATTAATGTGATTCACGCACCCTCAAGATCTTTCACAATAATATTTTCTTAGATTGACATCACATCATGAAGTTATGCTTCTAAATATTTAAAACGTCAAAAATCAGCACGACTTGCAGAATAGGGCTATAACGGTAAGAAGAAAGGTTAATTTTTAATGTAGTAATTAAATACGGGGTTGACAGTACATAAAAATAATAGTCCTTATTTAGCAGTTTAGCTTTTGTGGGAGCTAGCAGCATCTACCGCCTCTATACATAAAACGACGCGACTTTATTCCATTGAGCAACAATTAGAATTTTCCCATTTTTTTCAGCACCTAATCTCCAAAATTTATAGTTCCCTCATATGAATAAATTTAAATGTAATTTAAGTTAAAAACTGGTAGACTGACCTGGTGTAAAAATACGACGCTTGTGATGACTTTCGATTGCTTGTTGTATTTACTTTTCCTCTGTTGTTGTCTTGCTGGTGCTCTAAGTGCCTTTTTATTTTCGCACTCTTGTAGGTGCGCACTCTTGTAGGTGATAATTTTTCCCTAACTCAACACAATATCGAGTACCCTACCCTAATCGCTGCTGGGTAACGAGGAAATCATATTTTAGCAAACCTTGAGATTTTATCCAAATAAGTAGAAGAAAATCGAGTTATAAGAAGTGCTTCATTTTCAGCATAGCACGAGGTACAAGATGCGTCCTATTCAGAAGAGCACTTCACATCAGTGAACAAAGTACAATTGCAGTACTACTGCTTACAGTACAATTGTTTACCGTACAATTGGCTATAATACAATGTTTTACAGTACAATTGCTCACCGCAGTACAATCGGTTACAGTACAATTGTTTACAATACCATTGGTTACAGTACAATTACTCACCGTATAATTGTTTACGGTACGATTGGTTATAATACAATGACTTATGGTAGAGTTGCTTACAGTAAAACTGCTTACTGTTCAATTGTTTTAGCAATTTCCTTTCATCTTAAAGTTCAAAGTTTGTCTCACATATCTAACAGTTTGCTGCGTCGGTGCGGCCAATTTTCACCCTCTCTCCCCCCAACTTTTGCCTAGTTGGCCCGTTCCGCTGCTGTCCTCGACTCAGAGCCACCCGAGAAGTTGTTTTCTAGCAGTACCCGCGTGTAATTTGTGTCTGACGGCGTTTTACTCCTTTCCGCTCCTAAATTATGAACTGCTAATGAATTACTGCGAGCTTCATACGTTTTCTGCTAGCCTACACTCCTTAATTCCATTGTTTCTGACACGGAAGAAATTCCTTTGTCTTCGTTATGATTGCAGTTTGTGAAGGAGCTTATTAACGGTAATTGTTTACGTCTTAGAAAGTTCTTTTGCTTCCTTGAGTAGCTTTGAAGTAGAATGCGAACATTTGATAACAATGTAAAAGCCATCCCAGTCTAACTTTTTCACCGCCTATATGCATGTTTTTCGCCGCCTAAGCGATTTAATCGTTTAAATCGTTTAGGTGGCGAAAAACATGCATGCAGACGGCAAACAAGTTTGACTGGGTTTGGAATACCAATTTTTTTAAAGGTATATCGTACCTATAATTTACAAGATGCTATATCTTCTCAACATCACGAGTCCCAATTTATCTGTTTTCCCTATGTTACATTCAAGGTGTCAATGGATCCTTCACTTTCTATAGCTATTTTCAAGAAAATTTTCATCAGCTGACGAGATGTATGGAGCAACTAAAGAGTCACAACTGTGTAATTTCATCCAGTTTCGTCTCTTCTAACGTGACAAATTCTGGATCATTTGCAGTGGACGAATTTTGAAATGAGCTAGCAAAAATGCATAATTCTGCTGGAATGAAAAATTCTGGATCACATACAGTGGGAGAATTTAGAAATTAGCAAACAGAAAATTTATGAGAAGAATGTCGCATATGAACCAAAATATGAATGTCTAGAACCAAAACGCTCAACTTGAAAGTGGAGGGACAGAAGGCCCCAGAGAGGGAGAGAAGGTGCCTTAGTTAGAAGGGAGGGCCATCAGACAGAGGGAAGACTCCACAGAGGGAGAGAGGTTCCTGAGAGGGAGGGCGTGTTTTGTTTTTGAGGGCGTGTGAATGTGTGCATATGTGCATGAGCATGTGTGTGTGTTTGCGTATGTGTGTGCGTGTGTGTGTTATAACAACAACACAATATATGCTCACACACATGTGTGCATGGGCGTGTGTGTGTGCGTATGTGTGTGTTATGACGACAATACAACCCTGTATGCCCACACACACACATGTGTGCATGGACGTATGTGTGTGTGTGTGTGTGCGTACGTGTGTGTTATCACGACAACACAACCCTGCATGCCCACACACACACACGTGCATGGCTGTGTGTGTTACCACCACAACACAACCCAGTACACACACACACACGTGTGTGCATGGCCGTGTGTGTTACCACCACAACACAACCCAGTACACACACACACGCGTGCATGGCCGTGTGTGTTACCACCACAACACAACCCTGCACACACACACACACGTGTGCATGGCCGTGTGTGTTACCACCACAACACAACCCTGCACACACACACACACGTGTGTGTATGGCTGTGTGTGTTACCACCACAACACAACCCTGTATACACACACGTGTGTGCATGGCTGTGTGTGTTACCACCACAACACAACCCTGTATACACACACGTGTGTGCATGGCCGTGTGTGTTACCACCACAACACAACCCTGTATACACACACGTGTGTGAATGGCTGTGTGTGTTACCACCACAACACAACCCTGTCTACACACACGTGTGTGCATGGCTGTGTGTGTTACCACCACAACACAACCCAGTACACACACACGTGTGTGCATGGCCGTGTGTGTTATCACCACAACACAACCCAGTACACACACACGTGTGTGCATGGCTGTGTGTGTTACCACCACAACACAACCCAGTACACACACACGTGTGTGCATGGCCGTGTGTGTTACCACCACAACACAACCCTGCACACACACACAGGTGATGCAGCACACGCCGCAGCGGCAGAGCGCAACAACGACCGCCGCTCATGTGAGGCTGCGTGAGGGCCCCCAGTAGCAGCCTGACCTCCCTGCGAGGCCGGGATAATTGAATGATCCTCCGTCTCATCAAAATAATTCCCAGTGCCCTGCTGCATGGCAACGGTGTCCTGGCACGCAGCTCGATCTTCTTCTCTCATCATCATCATCGTCATCGTCATCGTCATTGTCATCGTAATTATCATTGTCATCGTAACTATCGTTGTCATCTCGTCATTGTCACTCTGTGCGTCATTTAGTGTCACCGCTGTGAGCACTTGCGATAGTGTGCAATGAGAGCTCTTGCTGTGTCATGACTACTGCTGCGTTTTTGAGTTATACGAGTAAACCTTCATTGTTATCCATGTTAACCGTTAACGTTAGCAGTGGATTCAGGTTAAGATTTAGGTTAAGGATTGAGGTCAAGGATTAAGGCTAAGAGATTAAAGTTAACAGTTCACCATTTAGGTTAACATGTTTGTGTTCACCTCACGTTCGTGATGAAGGTTATTAATTCTAACTTCATAGAATCCGACGCGGTGGTCATTAATTAGATATGGAGGACGTTAGGTCAATGAACATTACTGTGGAAAAAAGACGGCGCTACCGTACGGGCATTGAATTGTGAGCGTCAGTATGTAGTAAAAATGTTCAGCTATTGAGAAGTAGAATCCCCCTGAAATTAAACAATTTATTGACAACCTATGAGCACAGGCGTGTGAAATGAGTCAGGGGTGATGAAATATTACTCGCATGCTCTGTTCTGTAGAATATAAACAGCTAAAAATACCCCATATTCGATAAGTATTGTATACTTGGGGTATCCTTAAAACTTAAGGTTTGTCTTTTTTCTGTTAATGAGGCTCATACAGTGATAAATTTTAACTTCCAGCGTAATCGTACTATGACGTCGGGCCAAATGCAAGCCTTGTTGTTACGTTTCCAGTAACAAATTAAAAGTAAGTTGCACTGGAACACCTCCGTTTCAGTAAGGAAATACTTAATTTTTCGAATGATTTTCTGGAGCCTATCGCTGCGTGCGATGCATTAGTTACATCGGAACTCCTCTGTGAGAAAGCACTTGGTTTTTCGAATGTCCACTGGAGCTGGCATGATGCGCGACGTCGGGGCAAATGCAAGCACTGCTGTTGACTCGCAGCAGCCCCAGAAGGGCGTTTATAAGAGCTGATCCATCTCTGATGAAGCAGCCTTCTCGGACCGTTCTGCCTGCTCAGATCCGGTCCGCCGGAACACAGCGAGCCAATCAAGAGGAGGATCCGTCTCCATTGGCGCTATCACGGCTATCTGTAACCATTCTTGGCTATTCCAGCGAATCTTCTGTAGGAATTCTCAGCCATTGTAGTTCCATTACACGGCATCCCGGCCGCTTATTATGCATTGGTCACGATATCCTCAGCTGATATGGGCCGGTGGTGCAGAAACCGCTGCAGCTGCAGCCGCAGCTCAAGTGCGTCTCTTTTTCCGGCCAACTCTGGTTGCCTGATTGTCTGACAAATTGCGGTAGAGGGCAATACAAACTAGAATATGGCTTGTGATCCTTTGCAAGTATTCTACAGGAAGATGAGACCTCTAGAGTGCAGATTCTTCTCGAGACAAAAGATGTCTAATAGTATAGGGTAAGATATTTTCTCATTTGTGGTTGTTAATGTAATTTCCAGTACGTAATTACGCAATCTTTCTACTTCACTTGATTTATAAAAATTTCTCCTTATTGTTTCGATCATTTCGTTACGTTTAGCATGCTTGCGTCCAGAAAATTCAATTTTATTCTTAATAACGCGAAAATTATAAATATATAAAAACTCGTAAGCAATCTTTACTCCGAGAGGTAGCCACTGATGTAAAAAAACAAAACGATTTAATTTTCATGAGAGAATAATAATGTTCCCATAGCAAATCTATTTTTGACTTTGAAAGATTTTGTTCATGACAAAACAAATTCAACACCATGCACTGGCTGGTAAAAGAAAATAATAGGGCAGTGGAAGGAAGCCAGCGCAGCTTTGCCAACGTAAACCAACATGAAAATGTTTAGTAGGAAAAATTATGACTGCTATGTTCCAGGAAGCTATGTTGCGGAGCGCATACCACCGAGCTGATCAGATGCAGGGTGTGGGCAGGGCTGTCTCATTGCTCCTCGTAATATCCTGCCTGCAATTCGGTGCTGCCTGGCAAAGTGTCCACTACACTCGCACTGCCAGACTCATGAGGTCCCTGCATCGCGTTTCGTGCATCCCAGTCTCTTCAGAGTAATGACTTCGGTTGTTGTAATTTTCACAACCACTTGTGAAGATCAGTTTCAGCGATTCGTTTAGTGGAAAAAGCGTTATTGATTTTGAATGTTTTAATTTCCTGCAACCAAAGAGTGCACAAAAAATTCATTAACGTAATGTATTGGTAAAACGTTGTTCGATGCGTTTTCATAGCTTCAATATAAATTATTCGAAGATCTACGAAGCTGTTGTCACGTGAATTCTTTTCAGCTCTGGCTAAAATCCTCAATAGTTTTTAGATGAATAAGATATTGACGTGCACAATCTTCAAATTTTACTTAAAAAACACTAAACTTGGGTCTTTTGACGAGCAAAAAGACCAAACAAAATGTGATCAGAGCCACGTAGGAACGCGTTGCGTTCGCGGCCTCCTCGCCGGGCACACAACCGCCCCGAAATACGAATGAGATCCGCGCTAACGATGGCAGCTTCCTATCATTGAAGGCGCCCTAAAATACCCAGCTCCATTTGCCGATCCCAAACCGAAACACAAGTCCGGCCCAATAAACTGCCAACCATTCATTGATATTGGTAACCGATAGCATCACTGGCGGCGACAATTTTGGGGGATAATTTCTGCAGGAATCTGGATGAAGAGAGAGAGAGCGTAGCTGAGGAACTGCCGGCACTGGCTCCCTTCACACTCTTTAATTGAGGCCCAAAGCAAGACTTGGCGGTGGAATTTGGTGCTCAGCTAACGCTACTGTCAAGTTCGCTACTGTCAAGTTCGACCGGGGGAAAGCGTCATGGCGTCCTGGTGTTAGTTATAAGGCATTTGAAAAACCAATGTAAAAGGTGATATGTATCATGCTTCAATTGGAAATAACGCATCCGTAGATGCCGATGTTTGTTACTGGTGCATCACAAATGACTGGAAGCTCGTGTTTGTTTGTATAGAAATGTTCTCAAAAAACGCAACACAGAGCTTGGATTGTGCTTTTATCTCGTTTCTTGAACGGAAGAATCAAAACAGTAGATCTTGTCAGAAAATTCTGCTGATTGTCCTGAACAACTCATTCTCTTTGAGGGAAATGCGGCGATGTGAATGATAGATAAAATGGGAATTAAGGAAACCTGTGAGGCATTTAACATCACCTCGTTTCTAACGCTGAGTAATTTAGAATTTCCAAATTCATTCAAGTCTCAACCTGCTTACGATGAGGTTACAATGTTTAATTTTGTATTGTACTTACAATATCATCTTTAGGCGCCACTCACTTTTACTTACAATAAGCGTTCTCCACGCAGTGTACTTAGAGCACCAGCCTCTACGGAAATTAATGATCTGTAAACAATCTACTTTGTAATTTGGACGACATCTTTTTTAGTTATAAAATTAACACTTTACTCATAAAAGAAAAGACTTTTAAGTTCTCAAAATCACAAGGCGTAGTAGTCGCTTACGCAGGTTTGAATCAACTTCCCATTCGAGTACAAGTCTTTGCAAAATCACTGAGAAAAAATTTGTCACTAAGTCGGCGTACGAAAGTGGGTCATCAGTGCACAAAATCAGCCAAGGTATAATACTTTCTACGTGCTTTGTACGGTAACAGAACTCGGGTACTGTTACCCGAGTACTGTTATCCGAAAATGGGCAGCATCGCCACCCAGCAAGTTATGAGATACATGGGACAAACTTTGAAGGTACAGAGAAAAGGAAATTATCAAAACAGTACTCGGGTACTGTTACCCATTACTCGAGACTGTTGCCACTCCGGTACTGATGCCACTCGGATACTATTGCCACTCGGGTACTGTTGCCTCTCGGGTAACAGTACACAAGCGTGATGCCCGTGCCACAGGACCACGAGGCTGGTAAACACGGCGACAAAATACGTGTATGCTCAGCGATCACCTTTAGACGACTACAGGACGTAAGATGCAGGTGACCCTAAAAATAAAGTTAGACTGACAATTGCCGCCCCTCACTTAACTGAGGGCCTTTGTTTTCATGACTCTGCCTCTGACCTCACCGTACGTCACAGCTGCCTTAATTGCAGTACAACGCCTCGGTGTCACGTACCTCTACGTACAGTGTCCTCGATCCCGCGCACATGAACGGTGTAGGACAGTTTTGGCTTGACCTCGTAAGAGTAGTAACTTTTCAAAGAGGACAACAAAAACAGTTTGGGCGTAACCTAGTAAGAATAGTAACTTTTCAGATAAAAGGTGAAGCAATGAACATCAAAACGTTCTACACATCTATTTTCATTCGCACCATTGTGAATATTTTATGCATCTCTAAATGACATAACAGCGGCCGCTGTATCAATTGAGTATGCTGGATGGTTCACGAGTCAGTAGCAGCACAGCGAGTCCTGTACAACACCGATGTCTAATTGCCCGTCTACACTATCCAACTTTTCGTCAATCACAAACACGCCAAAATGCGAACAAAAACAAAATTTTTATGAATGGTGTCCAGACTACGTTTTCGGAGGCGTGAAGTTGTCCGCGAGCAGGGCGTAAACAAACAAGACTGCTTCTCGAGTACGTTTTTGTTAATTGATGTAAATTATTTATTGACATATTACGTTATTACTGAAAAAATATTGCACACGTTAAGTAGTAATTTCGATAAATACAGTATCCATGCAGTTCTACAATTTACTGTTTTCTCGAGAAAAACACAATTAAGTCGATAACGTAGAAACCAAGCAATTCACGAGCAAAAATATCATCCAAAAACATAAACAAGCGAGTGTTCACTGTAGCAACGCAAGTTTGTGTTCGGAGTTTTCCAACAATTTCTAAAACACGAACACACCGAAATCTGGCAGTTTTCCATCTGTGTTCGTGTTCGCGGTTTGCCGAAAAAACAAGATTCGGCGGAAAGATTGATAGTGTGGACAGGCCTTAAGAGGAAAAGTGCATACACCGAGCTTGTGTCATGCGACTGGTCGCAAGATTCGCCTTTTCGTGGCCAAATGTCCTCAAGTTTGAGCTTTTTCTGCAAAAAATTTTACAGTACAATCAGCTCATCACTTTACTTCTCCGCAGACTTGCCAGATGCTGAGTGGTATGCCCTGTCAAGTGCCATTCGAAAATGTGCGAAATCGAGGACTACAGCCAGAAAGTAGAACAATTCGCCAACTTGTATACGAGATTAACAGCCTAGGTGATAACCTAAATCCTCTTTCATAATCAGAAAACCAAAAATCAAACAACAAAGTGCAAAAATTTCGCGTGAGCTACAAAGAGGACGGTATGTATGATACAGCAGGGCCGCAATGCAACTATTACTGCAGTGCTACGTGGCCGATGCGCGCACTTCTTCTTGCTTGGGTCATTGCGCCCGCATCGCACTTAATGCCGTCGTAAACATCCGGTGCTCTTCGACGTCAGCTACGTCCGTGTGCTGCCTCTTGTTTTGTTGAATGAGTCGTCTCAGGCTAATGTTCGCTCGTCTTGACTCACCTATTCCATTCTCATCACAGGATGTTTCGGAAGAAAATACGCTTATTTGGTGTTAGCGCGTATCATCGAATGACAGAAATTGTTGATGGATTACGATTGGTACACATGCGGGGTAATCTCATCTTGAAAAATACGGGACCAGCCAAGCCTGTGTGAAGCAAGCATTCTTCAGTAATATTGTGACGCAAATATATGAAGAAACTACACGACGTATCACATGAAAACAACGGATTTGTACTCCTCAGTGGAAGCCGTGAAATTATTTTCATCAACCTCCGTATTCCACGTGTGGGATCAAAGAAGGCATTTCGCTCACCACGCACCGAGATGACCGCCTGCCCCGTAACATTGAATTTACTGATTGTTAATGTCATACTTTCATGTATTAATTTCACGCCGCGAGGGTGTCCAAACAAAGCAAATTGTACAAGCTCGTGGTTCTCATAAAATTAGCAGCAGAGTTTAGAAGGGGAAGAACGAGGGGATATTTTCACCTGTTTAACTTTTTTACTTCAAGAATTTATGACTTGAATGTCAATGCATGTTGCACACGTAATAAACCCTAGTAACGGTATTCCTGGGGTTAAAAGTTTTCTCTTCATTCAAAAAAGGAGTAACGTTGCTAAAATAAAACTCCTAAATATTGGAAACGTACGCACCCAAATCTGAAAACATTCCAGAAAAACAGAATCAGGTAACTTTTTCGGTAACTGAGCATTTAATTTCAATGAAACTCTCTTCGTTCTCAGCGGTGCTGACGCCAGATGTGCAAGCAGTGGTGATGAAGTTGTTTACGTACATATTCACGCGGACTCATTCACAATGTGTATGTAGAAATTGCACATTCATAGTCATGTAACGATGCACTTTTCTATGCTGCAGTGAAAAGAAATACAGTAAGCAGCGGGAAGACGTAGAGGCTGCTCATCCATGGGAGAATGTGCGCACATGACCAAGCACTGGTGATGAAGTCAAGTTCAGAGCATCACACTGTGCAGGCAAGGTGCAGAGTAAAAGGCCGTTTACACTAGGGGACATTTTGGCCGTGAGGCGCGACACGTGTATACGAGACTCACCACTGAGGCTCTTATTTGTGTGTGTGTATGCGAAGTTCCTTATTCGCTCTGATCGAATTCGTGAGGCGCGACACTCAAGAGCCTCGCAACTACCGGGGCGAATAGGGAACTTCGTATACGCACACACAAATATGAGCCTCAGGGATGAGCCTCGTATACACGTTTCGCGCCTCAAGGCCAAAATGTTCCCTAGTACAAACGGCCCTTAAGTCAGGCGTGCATGAGGGCAGTAAAGACATGAGCTCGGCTAACACTTTGACTGCGGCTGCTAAAACTGAAGTTCAACTCAAATTTGAAGTCAATTAAAGTAAAGAATGTTGAAAATACCAAACATTATCTGGATAGTGCCTTCATTTAGTTTTGATTTAGTATTTATGAACATTGAATTTTTGGCTATATACTGGTCGATCAGTAGTATTATGAAAACTCCCTCAGTGACCACTGGTGGCTCATGTCGCAGTCAAAGTGTTTAAGGCAGGTGAGCGCAAGTTGCAACCTACGTTATTATTGCTGGTGGTACAACGCTAGTTTTTTCCACAACAGATGTCTCGTAAATAAGTCTATAAACATCAAGAAACGTATACTGCATCGCTATGAGTTGAACATCTTCTAATCGATACTTCTACGTATTAACGAGCAGGGAATTCACATTATAAAAATTCCCCATAAGAAGACACTAGAAAGATTTGGAGAAATAGACGCACGACAGCTACAGCAGCAGAGCGTTAGCCACAGAGTGGCAAAAGCAGAAGCTGGATCACAGCTGCAACAGAACAGCAGCAGCAGGATCACAGCTGCAACAGAACAGTAGCTGCAGGATCACAGCTGCAACAGAACAGCAGCAGCAGCAGGATCACAGCTGCAACAGAACAGCAGCAGCAGCAGGATCACAGCTGCAACAGAACAGCAGCAGCAGGATCACAGCTGCAACAGAACAGCAGCAGCCGCACGCCCAGCGCCTGATCCCATCGAGATAGGTAGAGCCGCCTGCAACAAATGTCTGCGCACTTGTTTGCCTTGGAGCTCACAGCTGCAGAAGACGCTCAGCAGATATTTTCATTTGCTTCGTTACGAAGAGATAGATGTAGGATAACAACGCACAAGTGTAGCATACCTTCCTGAAACTGTAGTAACTGCCCCAGCTTCAGTTTTGGTTGAACAATTCTGTGTTTATTCAGCGTCATGCATGCACTGACCGTTTATCCATTTTATATTAATTTGTCATAACTAAAACCTTTCTCTCTTCCATCTTTTCTTCCTCAGGTCCGGCAATTGGCGTTGGAGTTTGGGCCAGTATGGGAGCCTGTGTTCGTCGTTCATGCCAGGGTGGACAGGTCTCAAAAATTGTCTCAATCTTAAGTTTGACTTGCTCCGAATACAGTTTAACCAAATGGTCTTTATAGACAAATTCAACTCATTGGCGATACAAAAGATACGGCTGCGCTTACAAGTGACAGCGAACGTTCGTAGAGAAAAGTTACTGTTCACAAGATGCAGTTTTTGTTTTAACCTGACAGAGTTTACAATTTTCGTCATTATTGATGGTCCTGAAAGGACAGAGTCGTTGACAAAAATACGATTAATGTATTTAAATATTGAGGCTGTATCTCCTCGATAACTTTAGACATGCATCATCGTGAGTCATATACCTTTTGAGCACACGCTCTTAAATGTTTGCTTAATGGGCTTATCTTCAAGAGGCGGATATCGTTCCTACTGAATATCTTCACGAAACTGATATCTATTTTAAACGGGTATTTTTCCACGAGCCTGAAATCTTATGTGAATGAGTCAATAACATCTAGAAACGTATACTGCATCTCTGCAAGATAAAACATTCTTTAATTGATACTTTTACGTTCTGACGAATGGGGATCTTGCATTATAAAATATCCCTAAAATTGAAGCGAATGCCAAAATTGCCAAATCGAATCTTTCATTAAACCGAGATGTTGTGCGAATACACGAACGAAATGTAAACGTCCCGAAATGTAGTGTGGGCAGAGCAGGTACGAAAAGAAAAAAAATAATTGCACTATCATAAGAGTTCACCATTTGTGTCTCTGGTAATTGTCATCTCGGGTGATTTGGAATAATTTCGCAGCTGTGCGGAAACACAAAATTAACAATTTACAGTGTAAAAAAACATCTCTTCTATGTAGAGCAGCGGTAAAATCAAACACATCCACTCAAATGTTGCATCAAAACGTCCAAATAACAGTCGAACGTACAAACAAAAGTGCACATGGTGGTCGACGAAGCAATAAAAAACGACGTGTTAATTTTCCATTTTTTAAACACACGTGTAAAAAAAGTTTTCTTCAAAATTCCTTCAAATTTGCCGATACGACTCTACAGCGACAAATCCCCTTAATATCGTCCATTATCACCGTAATATCCCGGAAAAATTGGCGCACCAATTGCTTTCTTTTATTCGCAAAAACAGGAGCAGCAGCAGCAACAGCAGTGGCGGCGGCGGCGCTATATGAGTGCATGTTATTGCTGGCGCTGCTGGTGCTGCTGCAGGTGCTCATTACGTGAGGGTCCTAATTTCGGTCTCTAACAGAGAGCAATTTACTTTAAAATTCCGCGAAAGACAAACACCGATTAAAGCCAGCGCCACTATAGTTACGCGTTATCGTTTTATCAGAAATAAATTACATTCTAAATTACAGGCGTGTTAATCTCGACGTTTATGTTAATCGGTGCGGCGTGGAGTCGATCGCCATTAAAACATCAGACGAAAAATGCACGGCTATCTTCATTGAATCTTTCCTGCTTCAAACGAGCGATGGATTGCCGTCATTACGTTTGCTGCGTCAAAAGACCTTGTTATTCTTCTCGTGAATTTCTCGCTTTGGATTTGTTTTCGGTCCTCGCGCGCATTAGAGTTCGGCAAACTCGGTTCTTTAATTCTATTGCATGCGGGTCACAGACGAGCGTCAGAACGTTGCATACTAAATTCCTGATTTTATCGGACCATTTCAGCTATGTTTTCCCACATCTTCTAAAGAAGGAAAAAGGAAGCGTACCGCGTAACCGAATGTGCATTCACGTCACTCCAGATTTACTGTGGGGACGAGTCAATGTAAATAAACTCTGTCGTCATTAAAAAGGAATGAATTAAACAAGATTTTCGAACATATTGTACATTAAGATAACGTGATTACTATTGAAATTCGTGTAAACAGGTGTCACTTTATTGAGTGGTGAACATTTATATTTATTCGGGATCGATGTTTTCCTATTTGTTCATAGTTTGACACCCTCGGTAATAAAATTTCACACACCAAACTTGCTTCTTTACTGATGAATCCCGCAGTAAACTTCCACAACTTACGAAACAGAAACCCCGTAGAAAATGAGCACCACAACTGAAATTTGTTTTTCTAGACACAGGCGATGGGCTTGCAGGAAACGAATTCGATGTCCAAGAAACTTGCGAGAAGGCCCCGAGTTGCGGCGTATGTTGGATGATGGTCAAGAAATACATCGGACGACCACGAAGAGCCCGGAATAAAGCCATTTGAGGACCGGCCATCGATCTGGCCTCTTTTTATGACGCTGCACACACACGGGTGTGCTCGACCGCGGCTGCCCACCGCTCCGGCTGCTGCTGATGCTGCTCTGGTGCTGCTTCATGTGCTGTTGTGCTAGTCGGGCACTCTGTACGGCTGTACTTATAACTCACACCCTATTGTACTCGTGTGCTCACTGCTCACATGCTCATGCACTGCTGTGCTTTCTACAAACATGCTCATGTTCTGCTGCACTTACTGCTCACATGCTCATGCACTGCTGTACTCACTGCTCACATGCTCATGCACTGCTGTACTCACTGCTCACATGCTCATGCACTGCTGTACTCACTGCTCACATGCTCATGCACTGCTGTGCTCACTGCTCACATGCTCATGCACTGCTGTGCTTTCTACAAACATGCTCATGCACTGCTGTGCTTTCTACAAACATGCTCATGCACTGCTGTACTCACTGCTGCTCCTTCTTTTTACTCTATCTCGTGAAATCTGTCCGAATTGAACATTAACAAATTCATCATGATTTCTTCATGAGTATTTGATGCCTGACGATGACGTGATAACTAATCCTAAATAGCTTTCTATGCAGCTGTTCTTTCACAGCTGCTGTAACTGCTGCTACTTGCTGTTGCTGCTACTACTGATGCTACATTTTCGAACCTGGCGTGGCTATGGTCGTTCAAGCTATAACTGGAGCTATTTCAGCTGCTGTTGCCATGGCTGATGTAGGTGCAACAGCAGCTATTATCGCTGCGGTTGCTATGGCGGATGTAGCTGTAACTGCAGCTATTGCTGCTGCTGTTGCTATGGCTGATGTAGCTGTAACTGCAGCGATTACAGCTGTTGCTGCTAAACAGCTGTTGCCGCAACTGCACAATCGTAGCTGCAAATGCCGCTACCCAGAAACGATGAGCAAACGTTCGCTGTCGCAGCAGATGCCGAAGCTCGTGCTGAAAGAGAACTCATCACTAATGCATCACCCACGAGCACTACACGGCTCCACCAGCCGACGCAGGCTTTAAAAACAAGCAAAACCGGAAAGGGACACCAGCTCTGACCAACGAAAGAGAATCTCAAATGACCCACTTCATCGCTCGTTTTATTCTCGCTTTCCGGATCGAGTTCGGTAAAAACCCAGGTTCCAGGGAGATGAGGGGCTTCTAGTCACAGATTATGAGCCTTTTGTGCTTCTTTTTCGTGCCAGCCGGTGGCTCACGCAGTGGAATTAGTCTCCGCTAAATTGCGCAAACATGTGCAATCCGGATTGGCTCTAATTAATATTCCTTAAAAGCTACATAAAGGGAAAGCGTCAGAAAAAATACCCGTGCGGAACACCAGTTGGAATGAACCAAATGATTAACAAAACTCCGGATTTTTTTAATGTGATTGCTACGAAATAAGTTTTATTAGGATGACGCGTGCGTGTGAGTCCCCCTCTCGAATTGGGGCTCTACGACATAAGTTTTATTAGGCCAGCATCCCGCTTGAATTGTCGAGAAATAAGCTCACGTAGCCGGGAAGTTTAAGAGAGGGGACAATGGCAGCGGAGCTGGGCGCTAATAAAGAGCGCGCCGGCACAGCGCATCATCCGTCACCGATAGTCAAAAGTTGGGCTCAATTAGTGAGGAAAAGGAGCGCTCAAATTTGGCACCTGTCCAATTGCCTCATTAGGGTCAGATGCGCCGCACGTCCAGCTTAGTGATCAAATGAAAATGCAAGAAATTGCTCTAACTCGCACGCGCCGGGATGGCGGTGATGTGCTGCAAATAATGCTTGTAATTTTAATGTAATGTGCCGGAGTGATGAGATCCTCAACGATTACGTGAGTAGACAGCAACGTGGGCACGGTTCGCATTGTTGTTGGTGTCTGAATGTTGAACTTCCTGGAGTCGATTGATCATTTAAAATCAGCGCACGCATTGGAAGAGTAAGTATAAGCTGCGTCCTTATAATCTTATTTGGATTTGGTATATTTTATTTAAATTGAGAGACACGTCGTAGAGAATAAGTAAGATCCTCATAGTCCAGAATATGTTTACACGTAAAGCACTGCTAAAAAACTGAATCAAACGTGGTTGTTTATGAACCGTGCAGATCGCTACGTTATCACAGCGAAACCAGTACAACATGAGCAACAACACATTTTAGTACGGAGCAGTGCAGTCAATATTTTTTTTAAGACGCTTGAAAATTGCGTAGCAGCCTGATTCGTGCGTATTTATTTGCGAACAAGATACCCCAGACATCTGAAATGGAATTCTGGTAGTATACACTCCATTAGAACTTTCTAGCATTTTGAAGGAGAAGATTAGTAGGAATTTGAGTTTGGAAGGGTTACGCATTAAATTGCATGAAGCTCTGTTTGAGCGATCATTTCAAACTACACTCGATAATTTACCGGACTTTCTTCAACTGGAGAAAGAAAGTGATTATATTGCAATTCCTTTAAAAACTGGCGCTTTTTTATTGACACCCAATTGGTTTCAGGTTAGTCAGCACGTAGTTGGTGACAGAGTTGACAAATTGGCTGGAAATTTGATCAGTAACATCAATTTGAATCTGACAACCCTGCAGGCAAGCAGAAAAAAGTGCTAATATAACAGCCCTTGTTTAGCTAATTAACGCGATAGTTTTCCTTTGTTTCACTGCTCATCACTTAACATGCAAAAAGATTCCCTTGCATGCCTCTGCAGAAACCTGAAATGAATAGATTCTACTTATTGAAAGGTTTCTATTCCAATCAGGAGGAGGCGGAACCAGATTTGAGTAACATTCTGTGATGACGCAGAAACTTGGCAGAATATTTCAGGAGCTGTTCTCCGGAGATTCTCAAAAATTTTTGGCAGCGGCAAACACGGTGCGGAGTTTCGCCTGCCGGAAGCTTGTTACTGGAGAGGAAATGCTGAGTCTCGCCGGAGTACAGGAAAGGTTGGCCGACCATGTATCCTATGGAAATCTCCAGCAATGTGTTAGGCATTGAAGGAGGAATCGCAGAATCTAACGCCGGAGAAAACAGTTTCTTTTCGGACGCCTTTTCAATGTCCGGGCGCGCAAGAAATGTTGCTCTTGAGAAAAACAGGCAATTGTTATGCGGATCGACCCCGCCCTCGTCAGGCAAGGTCCTGCTGCTGGAGATGCTGTCCGCCGCGCTGCTGCTGCTGCTGTGTTGGGCTATTGCTGCAGCATCAGCTGTTGGGACATTGCTGTTGTTGTAGCTGTGTTGGACTGTTGGTGTTGTTGTAGCAATAGCCGATGATGATGATGTTGAGAATTCATACAGCTAACTTACCAATGCTAATCCTCTCATCCAAGTGTACAACTGCACTTCTGCGGCTGCTACGCTGCAATCCCTGTTTTGTATTTACTATTCATGTGCCAGCATTGGTCATGTTAGTGTTACTGCTGTAGCTTCTCCAAAGACCGCACTGCATGAGTGCTACAGCTTCCTGACGAGCCAGCAGCAAAACAGCCAGTCTGAACTGCTGGTCCGCACCGGTTGCACTACCGCTTTGTATTTCCTTTACCCTCGCACAACCTCAAATTGTCTCAGATACTGATTCCAAGTCGCCCGACATCTGGGCTTCCCAAACGCTCAGCCGGACCCAAGGTTTTTCTGTCGCACAGTCTCGTTGGCCAAATGTCGGAGGTAAACGTCGAAATTACGCTGCTTGGGGTCCAGTAATTTTGGATGCTGTGTTGAATCAATAAAAATGCTGTATTGCACAAATATTTTGAGTAATTGAAAGGTTTTTTGAGAGCATGCTTTTACAGAGGAATGGTTACTGACGTCCGTGATGTTAATAGGAATGAGTTTTCAATTTCCTCGAAACTAAATGCCCAAAATCTTCAGCGTTACTCCACAGACGATTAATTCATTTTTCATTTATTTATGAATGCAATTGACTACTTGTGTGAACGAATTATTAGATTAGATCAAACAAGCTAGCTTAAGCCTCCCTCACCACAACAGAGGTGTTCCAAATAGAGGAAGGCACCATTTAGTATGGAGTTAAGAGGACGGAGAATCAACGTAAAAGATCTGCTCCCACGCCAGATCTCATTTGCTTAGAAACAGCAAGCTTGGAAGAAATTTTATGAAATAATATAAAATCAAAAAAGAAAGTAATAGGTCCTGAACAATAGGAGAACACTGAAAATAAAAAAAAGATGATGTGCAGCAAACAAAACATTTTTTCGATTTCAACAAAAGTAAGCCCTGCCTAACCTTCATCTTGGGACCTCACATTTTACCCGAGGGAGTGTTAATTCCAACACAGACAAAAGTTGTCTACCCTTAATGAACTCTTTATGAGTTGTCTACCTTTTATAAGAAAGACAAAAAAGTACTGAAAGAGCAAGTTGGTGTGCGTGTGCCAAGTTCCGCTCTGTAAGTTTAGAAGTTGTAGACATAAGACTCCATGGCAGCAGATTCCTGTATCGGTGATACAAGTGAGCGCCAAAACATTCCCTTCGTAGTTGCAGGGCTCCTCATGCATGTCTGTGAAATATTGTTCACATATGGTAACCTGAGATCATGTGCACAGCTCCACATCTAGCTGGAGGTCCTTACCCCAAAGGTACATCAAAACGATTTGAGAATTTGGCCCAATTTCACACTCCGAATTATCAGTTATTTTAAAAACCTTGTGTCATAGCTGAGCAGGGACAAATCAACGTATTTTTGAGATCAGGAAAGAAAAGCACGTCTGTTTCAGCAGCGATATGGTCGGCTTGTAACTGAATTCCGTCATTGAATCTCTGAAATAAAAATTGTGGCTTCCTGCTCTTCAATCAAACTGATGCCACAATTCTATCATGAGCCCTCATTGGAGAAATCTTACACGGAAGCGATAGAAAATCTTGGATTTTCGAAAAAACTTCCATAGAATATCAAAGATGCAGTGACCTTATGCACATGGGCGATGATCAGATCGGTCTTCATCTCTGATAACTATATATATAAAATCAACCGAAACGAAGTGGCGAAACAAGGCCCAGTTTTTAATCATTTCAGACATAGTGACTGCATTTTTTTTTGTAGTTCCGTAGTACGTTTTTGCAATGTCGGGCCTCAGAATGCATTACAATACCAAAAGAGGCGACAATTATATCATTAGGAGCCTTCGCACTCCTTTCATTTAATAAACGTAGCACCATAACTCTTTTACATTTCAGCGTGTATGATAAGCAAGAGATGTTCGAACGGAGAAGCAAATAAATTGTATTTCTACACTCAGCAGATCTGTGATTTTGAAACTAATTTTTCCTGTCAGCCCTAACGTAAAACATCTGATTTTATTGTATTAAATTTTCAAATTTGCACTAGTGGTAATATCGCAGGTGTTGTCAATAAGTATTTCCACCGCAACTCGCAGTAAAATATGTTTGACTTTCTTCTTTGAAAACAGAAAGTAAAAGCGGCAGATTATGGTATAACATTTCAAGATTTAACTTGAAATAAAGTAAAAAAAGTAATACATCAGATTTCTTGTCAAAAAACATTGTTCAGTATAGAAGAAATTCTGTAAGAGTGTCGGGGACACCATTTTTTTCTTTAAATATGGGACCATAGAGGGCATTTTTGCTCAGAGTTGAACGTTGAAGCGTCGTCTGGCAGACGCCACCTAATATATCACACGTAATAAAAATCTGCGCGTGAGCAAAGCCTCCGACAAAATGAGTCCAATTTGTGTTTCATCCTCGCAGATGAAGGAAGACCCAAAAGGAAGGAAGCTCCTCCGCACCTTCCGCCAGCGCCTCGCTCAAATTCTCGCGCTTCCCAAAAGTGGGGCCAACTTTCTCTAATTATAGGAATGGCATTCAAGACGATGCCAAGGTTTCTCGTGCTCCAATACTTACGCGTAAGTTACGCCGCGCACGTTTTTCGTGCAGCTTATTATTGAAATGTTAATTTCTTACTGATTCGCGCTCGAATGATAATGGTGACTTTTGAAAAGTCAATGAGGTTTTCAAGAGGAATGAAAGCGAAAGCGCCATGAATTCGCTCGCGTAATAGTTTTTATTAGATCATTACCAATATGATGGACGAGTTTCAGCACTGTGCGTTGATACCCATAAATGACGCTATATAAAGCATAAGAATTTTCATTTGAAAACGCATTTTCTCTAGGAAATTTTTAATGATCTCTGTGTCTTAAAACTGAATACTCAGCTCGACATTAACCCGATTGCTCGAAAGTGATAGCATACATATAAGGAGGCATCTTATTTTTCGCAATAAAATAATTTGATAATCATGCGAGCAGTTCTGTTAAAATGAACATGCGTTATAAAGGCAATTTACACTATTGAATTCTATGCTCAGAGTCGATAGTTGACATCTCGACACAATCCAAGTCTATCAGAGACGTTCAGGCCCAGCTGTGCATCCTCATTGTTTCAATTGTTTTAATCTAGCATTTTAGTAAGAAATACTAAAAAGAGGTAGAAGACACTCGATTTTTTTTCACGTCAAGATCGTTGCACTGAAGAGGGAATATTTGAGATTAGGTTTTTTTCAGTGGCGCGTCTGTAATTAGGCTAAGAAGACGAAAAAGATTCCATGATCACTTAAGAACAGACCTTATAAACGTTGTAACATGGTTAGAAGCTCACAACACCTGAAGTAAAGCTCGGGATGCTCAGCGAAAACTCGCGCTCTTTGCAATCAGTCAATGAGTTCGCACTTCTGAGTGGGTGCAAGAAATCTCCACTCAATTCGACAGCTGAACCGTTAACACGTTCACTGCTGCTTGACGCACTTGTGCGTCCAGCAGTCTCATGTTGAGTAAGGTTGTAAATAGCAGAATCTAGAAAACGACTTTACTGTTTAAATTATATCTTTCGTAAGAAGTGTGAAAATTTAATAGCTTAAGAGTACCTTTAAAAAGTACTCTTATGCCCCAATAGGCCGTCAACGCGTTAACGCGCTATTGTGTGTAACCGAAAGATAGCGACGTGAGTGTGCTGAAGAAGGAGATCGATTCCAATTCCGTTCTCGTAAGAGGGTTTGTTCAAAGATGGCCAAAAATCAAAGTGATCAATAGAAATCGCGGTTTACCAGTATCAGGAGTAATTTGAGGGAAATAGTAATGAAAATGTATGAATTTTCATTAATTGATCCATGATACATTGTAAATTAATATTTTTTATCATGATACATTGTAGATAAGTATTTTGTTTCATCAGGATACATTGTAGATAAATATTTTACCTGAATTTTTGTCTTTCATTTAGCGAGACTCTGCCGCTTGCTCTGTTCGGGAACTCAGGTAGCGCACCCACCATGCTCATGGCCAAGATCAACATTTATACCATTTTACTTAAAAACTTTCCTACAGAAATAAAATTAAAAATTCAACTTGACATAATTTTACAATAATAAACATATACTTTCTTCACATGAATGTATACTTTCCTGGCAATTGAATTTTGAACTTAGAACGCCCTAACATCAATGCAAGCCAAACCACATCACACGTTTAGAACGCTGTGGATTAGGGCATTACTCAGGTAAAAAATAATACACGTATTCTTATGATATTTTCATCTTACGGGAATTACCTCACTTATGTCGAGCTACGTAAAATATTATCTTGATAATACGTACAAATTCAATAGAAAAAAACACACGCACGCAGGTACAAGTTATCCTGCAAAGAAACACAATTTTTGGTGAACACGCATGTCTTTGGAAACGATTCGCAGATACGAAGATGATGAGTGGATCACTTCAAAAGAGATAGTATCGATGTCAATATAAAGTTAATTTGAAGCAGAGTCGGCCTTCAAAGGCCGCTTGCCAGAGCGTCAACACGATGGCATCGCACCTCCGCCAGCAGAAGCACAAGCAAGCCTGCAGCATAACTCGCATATTCCCGAGTTCACGCGTCATTTTCTGTGAATGAGAGAGGCGCATAAAGGAAATCCTGCTGCTGCGCTCCCAGTATTTTCGAGTTTGTCTCCTCTGTCGAGGGAACTTTGACCCTCGCCTGCACGGACCGTAAACACCTTCGATTTGAATGATTCCTGCGTTGGGTGACACTAAAATAGCGGCCGAGGGGCAGGCACAAGCAGCAGCTCTATGCAGATCATGGCAGCGGCAGCAGCCAAATGAAACTTCGGAAGGAAACTCTTCCTTAGATCGAAGGGCCTTTGATGTGCTCACCGAATGTTGAGCGCGCCGGAGATGATATCTTCGAATATTCACGGAAAGAACTCCCTAAACGAGATTTGAACTGCGCTCAAGTGCGCAGATGATGAGATATCGGTTCAAGCTCTTCTTTCTTATTATGCCGTCACTGAGAGCACCCTCGTCGTTAGAGGCACAAAAGCAAGCGAAAAACCCTGATTCCGTTACATATGAGGGCTGCTGATGACCAAAAAACGAGCGTATTCCAGCGAACCGTTTAGCGTTCCAATACATGGTAAATTAAATAGGCGCTAATGCAGCTTCAGGGCCGCCATCAAACGTGTCGGGGGCTACGAGGGATCAAAGTTCGGCACGTTGCTCCAGCCTCGTGTTCTCTTCATAACAACATCTCACACTCAGTGTTATCGCTGTTGGGTTAATGCTTCATGCAATTAATTATAGAGCGAAAATCGAGTATTTTTTAAGTACACGATAACAGAATACGACTTTCACTCGTGAATTCCACTTTGAGTTCAAGTGGTATCTTGTGAGTTTTACTCAAATTTTTCGCGTCACTTTCAGTCTCAGATTGTTTCACTATTTCAAAATTATAACGCTTGTGGTGAAGTTTGATGATTAGCACGGCTGTATACCCAAACATACAGGGGCTGCATCAGTAACTAATTCTGCTTTAGCTTTCCGGATAAACAGCTCTGCAAATGTACGTTTGATATCCGAATAGCGCTGATTGAAGGAGATCGTCCGGTGCTCAACGTCCCTCTTGGCATCCATCATTACTTTTTTGTACAATTTGTTCGAAAGGCAAATTACTCGAGGGGGGTCTAGGCCATGAGAAAGGTACGCATTATTACTTCGTTGCGCAATATGTTTGAGTGGGAAATTACTCGTAGGCCATGACTGCAAGATACGCACGCATGCACACGGCGACTCATGCAAGGCAAAAGGTGGGTTCTCAACGTCCCTCTTGGCGTGTATTATTAATTTTCTAAGCAATTTGTTCGAGAGGCAAATTACTCAAGGGGGGTGGTAGGTCATGAGCAAGATACGCAAGCACGCACACGGCAACGACTCATGCAAGGCATAAGGTTTTTGAGGGCGGGTGGCCCACTCGCCGCCGCTCCATCTGTAACAATACGCGCAAAAACCCAGATAGGAAATGGAAATCTCGCGAGGCTCTGAAGCGAGCCTATGAAAAATGGTCGCAGGAATTGGGCTGAGAGACAAGAATGGCAGCCGCCATGATGGATGTGGGGAGTGAGGGCAGCCGAGGGCCGTCTCTCTGCCCAAAAACAGCCATAAGAAGCAATACAATGAATAATGAAAATAAACCCTGAACCTCAGCGCTGGCTGCTTGCGAGTCGTATCAATCTCGGCTGATGTGCGCGTCTTCAGGCTTCTCAGGATCACCAGGCTCTAGTGAAGACACGCGGCGTTACGTGCTTCTAAATGTGCGTCATTGTTTTGCTACAAGCAAGTCTGGGGAGGACGCATTTCTGGGAGCACAAGGACGCATTTCTGGGAGCACAAGGACGCATTTCTGGGAGCACAAGGACGCATTTCTGGGAGCACAAGGA
>JACJUY010002004.1:39332-111854 GCA_014220935.1 Platorchestia sp. MABIK
TAGAAGTCGCTGAACTTGTTCGGGCCCACAGGTAGCTATACTCAAGTTTGACCATTGTACTAGCCTTAAGAATCATTGTACCTCTGTATCACCTGTGGTAAATAAATTGTTTAAATTGTTTAAAATTGTTTAACTCTCTGACGGAGTGATTCAATGGCAAGTGATCCAACTGTTACTTGCTAAGTACGAGAACCTTTTTAAATCATCACTGTCAAATATACTCGACTCATGATTACTTGCTAAGTACGAGAAAAATCTTTTTAAATCTTCACTGTCAAATACCATCCTTGACTCATGACACTCCGACGTACACGCGCAACTCTAATTTCATACATGACTCATGACTCACGTACGCGAGCAACTCTTACAACATCACACACGACTCATGACACGTACACGCGCACCTCTCACATTTTGCGTAAGACACCCTAACGGCCGGTATCACATTCGGAGCCGCGGAGGGGCAACACCCTCACAACATCACACACGACCCAAGACACGTACCCGCACAACTCTCACACTCTGCGTAAGACCCCCTCACGGCCGGTATCACATTCGGAGCCGCGGAGCAGCAGGACGGGACGCCGGACGTAGCTCAGAAGGCTCCTGTGTCTGTCCAATCAATAGCCGGAACTGGCACCAAGTCCGCCGAATTCCTTCCGGAACCAACTCACGAGCGAGTCCAATTCACAGTGGTCAAAATTTTGAGCTTGGCGTGAAATTTTGCCCTGGAAGAACTGAAGGCAATCGGAGGGAGACGTCGTACGTTAGCGATGGAGAGAGCTTGAGTTTTACTACAGTTTGCAAATAGGAATGCCGTGAATCAGTCAGAATCTCTCGAAAAAGTGGGGAAAGAATGGCATAAGAATCACAGCGAGTGTAATTTTGACATTGGAAGTACTTCGGTGTGTGTATCACACACAAATAAAAGTTTTAACGGCTCTAACTTGGATGCGTCGGAGCGTTTACAGTACTTTTATATTTAGGATTGTACTGTTTTAGAATAAAGTAAACAAGACTTAAGAACTTTGAATACCATTTGAAACAAATAAATTATGAATTGCATACAAAAACTTCGGTAACATTTTTGTAACTGAAATATGAACTTATGGACAGCAGGCAATCTACAATTTTCCCTGTAGAACCAACTGAGTGAAACGCAAAATTGATACCAGTATTTCTGCCTCATACGCTACATCTTGAAGTCAATATCAAAAACGCATGATACTATTTCAGCATCCAAGACCAAGCACATCAGAAAACCTGAGCATCTGATAAAGAGCTTCACAGAAGTATGTAAAATTAATGTCTTTCTGCTGACGCAAGTTTTGGAGAAATTGATTAAAAGAACATTAACAAGTGGATCAGATCAAAACTATTTTCACCTCATATGAACGTCTTTTCAATTAAAAACAGTACGAAATACGAATGGGAAATCGCAGTAAGTAATTTTGCCGATATCGGGACAGCACCTCTCACTTCATAGTAACACCTCAAAACAAGCTGAAATCCTACTCTAGTATCCAGCCTACCTCTAAAAGGAAAAGAAAAAGTCTCCAGTGTACAAGAATACCAAAATTTGCAAATAACCGAGACCACCAAAATCTAAGAAAAGGATAGGGGGTGTCATTGGCACTTGCATTTTCACATTTTATCTCCTTATTTTCAATAGATGAAGCAAGCACGTAGACTGATACGTGCGTTTGAACGTGGTGCTAGCGCACAGCACCCTTGGGATGCCACAGCCATCAGAGGTGAAAATTTATCCACCATCGGTACGAGTCGAGGAACAACAGACGGGTAACGATTATCATTGAACGGCACTGCGAATAGTGGCATGGAGTAATCACAGTAGCCAGACTTGAGGAATGGACGTACCTGGGAAATAGCGTGGAAAGAAACGGAATGAAAATCATATTATTTCTTGTGGTAGAATGGTCATCTCACACCCATTACTGAAAGTTCAGAGCGTGTTGAAATACTTGTAAGGTCATTATTAGAATGAGTTCAAATTTAATATAGAGCAACGTTGCGATGTACAAATATCTGAAGTAGGTTTGAAGAATTCAGAAAATAAATAGAGCATAATGCATATTAAATCTATTAATCAAAATTATGCACACATATTTTAACATTTATAAGTATGTTTCTTATTGAATAGGGCGCATGAAGTGGGTAGTATTTGAGCTTTCTTTCAGTCAAAAATTCTCTAAATTTAACTTAACTATCAAATAACTATTTCCTTGATACGTTCGTAGAAAATAAATTAGGAAATTTCTGAACTGAATTGCAAATAGTGATACTAGTACTAGTTCAAAAAATGAAATAAAAGTATTTTTGTGAACATCAAAGCATCAAATAAGGGAAGAAATCTTTAAATCTGTAAATATTTTCGATGAGCTAATAGGTTAAAATTCGAGACTCAAACTTTGAGTCCTCTATAAATATCGTAAGATTAGTCACCTGTTTGTTACAAATATTTGACCTCAGAGAGCAGTGGGTAATCTAGACAGAGCCAATACGATTGATCAATCTTAGTGTACCAGAAGAGAATGCATGTCTCAGAATAAAAGTTAAATTGGTAAGGCAACAAGTAACGCCTAAACGCTCATAAATAGTTAAATACCAAGGGTCCATTTTCAAACATTTTTCTATGACCCATCATTTAAAACTTTCTAACGATGATCATTTTTTGATTCCCCTAATTTTTTATGATGCCTTTAGAAAACAAGTTCAAATAATTGAAGCCCACAATATTCATAGATTTACTCTTAATTTAATAAAAAACATCAAAGAATTATTGCACTACAGCTTTTTAATAAAAATATTCCTTAAATTTTGAAAACCATCCTAATTTCACGTTTGACTTTAACCGAAATTTTGAGCAAGTACCTTGTTTGTCATCCTGGCCGACTAAGACGCGATTCTTGAGAATGTCTAGCTTTATTTGTAATGTTTTTACATTTGAAATGTGACAAAAAAATATATTTTCCGGATTATTCAAGCCTTAAGATAATGACTGCCCATCGAAATATTACTTCATGTTAAATTCGACTTCTTTCTATTAAAAATGATTATTGATTTCGTCCTATTGAAAAGGATTATTGACTTCATCCGATTAAAAATGATTACTGACTTCGTCCTATTGAAAATGATTACTGACTTCGTCCTATTGAAAATGAATAATATCCTTATGAACATTTCAACACGCTTTGAACGTCAACAATTTCAGAAGGTTAGAGAAGAAACTCAAACCTCACCATAGAGTGGCACTGAGTGGACCAGACTTCAAAGCAAGTGTGCGACTAGCATCTGAATATTTGGGAATTTTAGGGCATTAGTAGTGAAATATTTTGTGGTCAGACCAAAAACAAAATTCGAAACTTACTAAATTGCTGCCTTCACTGAACTCAACGAAATTATTCGACGCAGGTTTACCACTTCAAATAGAAAACTGTTGCAATTTTGCCTAAAACACACACGCACGGTAGTTGGAAAGTTTCCAGTCGACTGCCTCTTGTTGAAGGGACATGTTATTTAGATTTTTGCGGGCTTTGAAATTCGACGAGCCAGGTAAAGACTCATATCTATGCATGCGGTGAGGTGCATGGCCGAAGTAAATGCATATGCATTCGGAGAGTGTAAGTGATGGGTGAGGTCAGAGCAACATGAGCTGCAATGTTCACACTCTCATTGGCCCACATGGGTGGACGGACACGGGTGTCTCCAGCTCTGACACGATTTCCACCAGAATAACAAACACCTGCTGGCAGCATCGCAGCACACGGAAGCATCCATGCGACAAACCAAATGCAAAGCCGCGAGGACCGCGAGCGAGCTGCAAATATCCACCGGGATTTGGTCTTTGAGCTTGTCATTCTCGAGCTTATTTTGCACCTGGGAAAAGAAGCCTTCTAATAAACCAGCCTCACGCTGCTGCTACTTCATTCGCTGTGCTGCATATCAAATGAGCATTTGCCGCGACTTGCCTCGTCCAATATGAACGCAATCGTCGAGTAACTCGAGACAAATTGTAAAGTTGGACCATCCCATAGCATAAAAGGTCCTTCTGCCTCGAGATCTGCAAAAAACCTTAAGAGATGGCCTTCTTCGTTGGTAGTACGGCAATCACAATAAAATGCACGGCCAGATTGAATGAACGAACTTGATTTAATTTACATGTATGAACTGTACTTGACTTTTCCACCGTGAGGCAAATATTCTGCTCAGACAAACAAGCGAAATGAAAATTTCAAGGATTCGTAGTCGTCTCCTATTAGAGTACTCTGCCAGAGAAGCACTCGGGCCTAATTTACGGAACTCGCGCTCAGCAAATTTCTAAACGCGTAAAGAAGCATGATACGCACGAATCTATAATACGTTCATGTTACGTTGCGTCACGCAAGATGATGTCTATCTCGCCAACCAAAGCCATTGTAAATTATTACTTCTATTAAATGTCTTACGTGGGATTTTATCTTCAGAAGCTCAACATAATTCGCAGTCGTCACGTGTTTCTACACATTTAGCAGTATTTTTTTTTGTCAGTGACCATCTGAACATTCGGCTCATAGATAGAAGTACTTGATGTAGTATGGGTATCTCTGCAAAACGGGCATAAACATATCTAAATCACGGGTTTTATGAGAATAAGCAAATCTACACGGTGTTCATTAGTGAAAGGTTAGTAAGTTGAAAATTCAATAAATATTGAAGATTGCATCATATGGACGCTAATTACGGACGCACAGTTGTCCAAGTAATCGGAGCGCAATGATATATTTTATATTACACACCTACTGAAGGGATTCTGGTGCATTATCAACCATAATTGAATGCCCAAAGTTTTGATGAATGTGTACTGTACACTGGTACTAGCATGAACACCAAGCAAACTAATTTTTTTCTCATTAATATATTTATGCCAAAACCGCATAAGATGACATGTTGTTTAATGACTCAAAATATAAAATCAGAATGATAGTCTCTTAATAATTTCCAGAGCAGGATTCTTTCTTTACTTCAATGAAGCATCCGGTCATTTCGTTACGGACGATTGAAAGTAATCTATTTTTCTATTCTCATACATGAATCTATTTCAATATTTCCCGGTTTAAATTGAATGACATCCTATAACTATGTTATCAGAGAAATTACATTGTAAGGCTTCCAAATATTCCTGGAACTAAGCGTACATATTTTCCCAGCGTGCTCTCGTATTTGCAAGCATTACCATTTAGGATGAGCCGTAGATTATTGGGTGAAAAAAGCTTTTCATGGTACCACATAGATACGGGGTTGTACCCACGGTAGAGGAAACGATGTAGGGTCATTTCTATGGGAGAAAATACACCTCCTCTTGTTCGGCTAGTCAATAGGAAGGCTTTATTTCAAACAAACTTTGTGACGCCACCAAACCGCCATGTCGTTAAGCCAATAGTAGAGGCAGATTTGGGGGTAGCAGTGCTACCAAAAGCAAAATGAGCGCTGCTATTGGTTCGTTTCCGAGACGTCAGCAAAACCACACCGTCAACGAAAAAAAGACTGGTTTGAACCTTCCTTGTTTCCTCTACCGTGGTTGTACCTCAAGAGGGTCTGCAAATAAACATTTGTCTCTGACGACGCCTGAAGCTAATTCAATCAAAAGCTTGTGTTAATGTTATGTATGTTTTGTTGCACACTAGGGAACAAAATTGACGAAATTAATTCACCAAGTATTTTCCTTAAAAGAGAAGTGTGTCGCATGGTTCGTTAGCATATTGTAAGAAAAGTTTTTCGTGTGATTCAAGGCTGTATTTCAAGAAGAGTTTACTGTACAATTCAAGACTGTATTTTAAGAAGAATTTGTCGTGTGATTCACGACTGTATTATGAGAAGAGGTCATCGTACGGGTCAAGACTGTATTTTAAGAAGAGTTTACCGTTTGGTTCAAGACTGCATGTCAAGAAAAGTTAAAGGTCTGATTTAAGACTAGAATTTAAGAAGAGTTTGCCGTAGGGTTACGTAGGACACTTTGAGGAATTAGAGATGCAGGGCGTATGAGAAGAGTGCCGTACGAGCATTGGCTTGTAAAGCCAGCACACAGCCGCCTTATAGGCCGTTAACTCGGCCGTAAAGGTGCGCACTGCGCCCCAGAGGGACACCTTCCTCTGCCTCGGCTCACCGTCGCGGCCAAGCCTTTTCCAGGCCAAACGCTTCCAGATAAAATTGATCTTTAAAATTGAATGGCCGCTGTGAACTGCGCAGCTCAAAATTTTTGAGTCCTGGACGTACGTTCCAGGAAATATCTGCTCCAGCAATCTAATATGGGAAAATTCTCGGTGAGGCTCTGCCGGTGCCTACTGAGTTGGTTTGCTGTGTAGCGTTTACACTGCGCATCGGGAATTTTTTGGCTATCGCAAGAACCTCGTTGTTTCGACCTACATTTATGGAGAGTGTGTCAAGTTTTTAACTCAACACATTGACGCAATTATTTAAATTGGTCTAATATTCAATTCGAATTTAAAGTCAATTGTAGCAAGCAATTTTGAAAATGGCAAACATGAACTGGATCGTGACTTGATTTTGTTTTAATTGTTTATGGAAATTGAGTTTGTGACCGCTTGTTGGGCAACAGAATTGTGAAAATCCCCTCCGTGGCCACCGGTGGCGCACGTTGCGGTCGAAGTGTTAATAGACCAGGCTTATGGAATCGATGGTCGACACAATACAATCAAGTGTGACTATAACAGAAAAATTCTGTTATACACAATTCGCTGCAAACGTCGGCATAACGAGGGAAGTTTGTTCCATCGTGTTATTGTTAAGTTTCAGTGACGTTGTTACTGTTATTGTTATTGTTGTTGAGTTATTGTTATTGTTGAGTTTCAGTGACGTTGTTACTGTTATTGTTATTGTTGTTGAGTTATTGTTATTGTTGAGTTTCAGTGACGTTGTTACTGTTATTGTTATTGCTGTTATTGATGAGTTATTGTTGTTGTTGAGTTTCAGTGACGAAAGTTGGCAGTATGAGTGAGCCCTACGTTTTGTACTCCTCAAAGTTTGAATTCATCATACTAAGTGAGACTTGTATTGCAGGAAATACCTCGCAATCGCATTCTTGATTAATACATAACTCGTCCTCTTATAACTTGGAATGATTACTCATGAAAGATGTCCCACTTCTCGAGGGTCAAATGCTCTCCCTTGAATAACATAAAAGCTCTGAACATCAACGCATTTTACTATCTTCAAATCTGTACTGAAGGATCGGCTCGAACACCAAATGATGTTTGTTGCGTTAGCACTAGGCGCTATAGGCCGATTATCATGTATTGCTGTCAGAATCCATTGCTGCATTGCTGTCATACTGTGAATCCATTTTAACGAGTCTGGAAAACTTATGGCACGAGAGCATCTAAGATCGATTCATGATGAAGAAAAATCATTTTTCTGTATTGTGAAAAATTCACTTTCCTTTCAATGAGGAAGCTTGATCCAACTTGATGTAGTTTTCTGGAATTTTGTGTGCGTTCTGTCCAGTACCGTTATTTCGTGTTGCTATCAAACGAGAAAAATGTGATTCCTTTGAAATTTTATTGAAGTTTTGAAACACGATCAAAAATCAAAATCAGAGCCACAAATTACTTTGTATGTCATAGGAATGCACCCCATGTTCGCAGCATTGGCGAGAGTCACGGTCAACCCAAAAATAAATGTTTCCCTCGCCCTGATTAAGGTGAACTGAACAAAAATCACACAAATTATGCTCCTATGTTTCCCTCGCTCTGACCAAATATCCATCATGGAAAACCGAAGAAAAAACTCATAAATTATGCTCTATTTCACAGCTTGAGGAATGAGTTGTCGCGACATCGTCGAGGGAAAAATTCCAACGCTTCTCTCCTCATTGATTTTAAGCGAAATGATTCTTGATATTCTAAGAAGAGCGTCTTAGTTTCTTTGTTGCGTCCCGTGATTGTTGTCTTGTGTTCGAGGAACTCAATAAAAGTGACTCATTCAAAGTTCCAGAAAGCTATGGTCATGAGCTCTTAACTTCCTTAACTTTCAGGTTTGGACAATTCCTTCGAATCGTGGAACAACTGATGTTTAGAACTTTAGATCAACACATGTATCACTCAGATCGTGGTGTACGCTATTTATTAGTGTTCGGGATTTGGTGCGAGAGTGCAAGAGTAAGAGGTTGAAATGACATCCCAGTTAGGAAAGAAAGCAGATTATTTCTATTGAATAACTGCGTTATGAAGCAGTTTTTAATTGTTCCTGTTCGATGAAGTGAGGACGATTTGAGTCTCAGACATGAATAGATTTCGTTTGGAAGAGCGAGAGACTAGTTAGTTAATTGCGAGCTGTACCTTCAGAAAGGAGGAGCAGGATCGTAACCTCAGCGCGGAAAAAACAAGAGTTAGCGACAGATGAGGAAACTAGGGCATCAAAATGGCTGCAAGCGATGGAATAAATGTAAGGAGGTTCAGAAACGAAGGGAAAAGAAACCACCGTCATGAGAAGTGAAGTTTGCTGTGAGCTAGACAGACGTTGTGCACCAGATGCGTTTGGAGTGAATGCAAGCAATTTCAACAGGCAGAGCATAGCGAGGTCTGTCAAATATGAGCAAAAAAAGGCAGCTTAAACTAAAGACACCAGAGAGTCAAAAGAATCACAACACGCTTTTATCGATCTCTGAGTTACGAAGTAAGAAAGAACTTTTGTGCCTTGTCTTCATTATCTTATACCTTAGGATATCGAGAAAAATAATGAGAAGCAAATAATAGGCTAAAATAAATGCTTGACAGCAGTGTGCAAAGGTTCTATTTCGATTCATTTCAAAATAATTGGAGTAAAATTAATTTCAATGTACATAACATACATAACAACATAAACAAATACATAACTACGAACACAAATACACAAGAGCAATGTCCACGGGCTCCGACGCATTCAAAGCTCATTGAAGCAAAATGAACTTCATGGTTTCATTACATTAGAGCTCCCTTAAAGTGACACTTAGGACCGTATGACACGCTTTTCACATGACGCGAAGCTCAAGCCTGAAGCAGAAAGCGATCAGCTGCTTCAGAGCAGAAGTTCCGGCTGATTAAAGCGACAAGCCGAGTGCAGCAACAAAATCCGGCTTCCTAAGAACGATAGAATTATGATGAGGCCAGAGCCACGCGCCTTCATTGGCCTGCACCTTAGGGCGCTTCGGGAAGTTCCATATTGTCTTTCAAAGAGCCTCGAGTCTCCAAAAGACTCGTAATTGGAGACGCATTTTTCCGGCTAGAGCTATAACATCCCACATGACTTTAGCACTCCAAAGGCAAGCCCGTGAATTAAGTTCATCTTTTTCGAGGGAAACGAGGCTTCTGCGAGAGCGTCGCTGCCGCTCGTCTTGCGCGCCGCAGACGCGGCAACGCTGGCCCGGCTTTGATGGTGTTGTATTGATGCAAAGGATCAAATCATATTCATGCAAGGGATAAAATCATGTTGATGAAAAGGGTGAAATCATGTTGATGAAAGAGATAAAATCATGTTGATGAAAAGGGTGAAATAATTTGGATGATGGGAATAAAATCATGTTGATGAAAAGGATATCATGGTGACAAAAAGGATAAAATCAAGTTGATGAAATGGATAAAATCCTACTGATGAAGAGAATATAATCGTTTCGATAAAAAGGATAAAATAATATTGATAAAACGGAGAAAGTCATATTGATAAAAATGGCAAAATTATGTTGATAAAAAGGTAAAATTATCGAGGATAAAATCATGGTAAAATTATCTCAAATCTTGGAGGAAATATTGCTAGATGGTTGGCTGCTCGTTCTGCCCGTCTCCAAGTGCACCCTGTAAGCTGGGCACTCGAACGCTGTGTAATGACTGCAAATATCTACTTCTAAATTGGAATATGTTTGCAGTGATAAAAATTTACCAAAAAAATTATCCTAGAATAACAATTAAGGGATTCGAGAAAAAAAGACGCTCATTCGAACAAGCCATTTAAAAAGAGTTTTCGCGTAGTAGGTATAGTTCTAGCTTAAGTAACGGCGTCATTTCTGTCAGTACGGTTTAACAAGACTTGAATGCATCATTGAATTTTCACATTGTTACATGCACAAATACAGCGTGAGGTGATCTTTATTGGCCTGAACGGCAAGAATGACCGATTAAAATGCGGTCCCGTAGATTAATAATTAACTCTCCAAGATTTAATCAATACTATAATAAGAGCCGCCCGCATCAGTCTGACTGTCCGAAGCCAGCCGAAAGTGTGATGAGCGTATCTGTGATACAAGCTCGGCCTCATCAACTCTAGAGAGATTGAATTTTTTTATTTCTTACGGCCTTTCTTTCATTTCGCCTTTATCTTATTTCAAATAAAGGGGTTGGACTAGTTATTTTAATAATTGCAAGTACAGATAGACTAGGTCACCTCAAGTAAGCGTAGCACTGATACAGCGGAACCTCACAAATGCGAGAGCTAGTCATGTACAAATGAGAGGTGGTCATTCATTTAGCAAAAGAAGCATTAAGTTCTCTTATAGAATATGAGTTATTATTAATTGAGCTGAGGTCAAATTCAATCTTCTATCTACTGAATTATTCATCAAAGAGTTGGGTGTTTAACGACACTGCCTAAGTTCTTGGGGGCATGTTAAAGGTATCAGGTAGAATAAGAGCAGAACATGGCAAACTGTTATTAATTGATAGTAACGAATAGTTTGCGCATATATAGGATAGAGTATATATTAATATGTACTTTATCCGATTTCTATTCTAACAATTTTGAATTATCCCATGGTGCGTTTATCGGAACCACACAAATCATTGAGACGGGTTCCAAAATGAGCCCGCTAGAGCAAGCAGAGTTCACCTTCACTTTTAGCGTGACGAGCAAATGTTGAGGTCTCCCACTCTAAAATACTTCAGCTCGTATTACTATAAGTGAAACTCTTCACGTACGATGAATACCTTGAACACCAACTGAATAAAACTAAGGTATTTAGACAAAGTTTCATGGAAATTTAAGCAGCAATGATCATATGATCATTGAGCAGCTTTGATCCTAAAAGTCACTGATAAAGGCGAATGCTCAGATGTTATCTGGACTTGAAATATCTCACGCTATACGCGGATTCTCCCGGCAATCGTTACCTCAGAACCATTAGAACCAAGTCTATTCAAGGACGAAACTTTGAAATTTCTTGCTAGAACTCACCTCACGACTCCTAACCGCTTGGACAGCGTCAGATTTACAGCAGCTTTATAACTGAAATTTTCAGACCCTCTGAGTCGCTGCAGACCAACGCTATGAATAATCGCAAATTTTTCAAGGACGACTGTTCAAAATTTCTCGCAACAACTCGTCTTACAACTTACGTCTTACCTACTTTCTCGCAACTTGGCGGTCGTATGGACAGCTCTGCATTTCCAGCTGCTCTATAACCGAAATAATTCTAGACCCACTGAGCAGCTGCAGACTGGGGTGCCAAATATGCAGTCGATCCTCAAGTTAAACATCTTTTGCAAATCTCAACTAACACGGCTAAAAATTAATCCCAGTTATTTAACTATGACGATACTTGAATTCTACTTTCGAATTACTAGGGCTTGTTTTTCTCCGAGTTTTACAATAGATGATCTAGCTTAACTCAAAATCAGACTGTAATTCTTGCTCAATTTCGATCGCACTCTGCAAATACTGTCAATCTCCTGAAATACATTAGTGATGCTTTGGACAAACATCGTCTGTTTTGATTTGGCGAGGAGCTCTGTAATTTTTGCAGGAGTCTCCCCGTCTGATGGAGCCCTACAGGAAGAGGTCGTTAGCGTCCTTTCCGATCTCAAAAAAGCTACAAATTTTAAGTAAAATTCGTTCTAAAAAGGGGGAAAATATCCAAAAACTCACAACTGTTTAAAATGTAGCTGATTACTTTTCTCAAATTGAATTCAATTTAAAAGAAGTGCATAACTTTAAATAATGTTTCATACAGATTAGAATATACTTATTCCGAATAAATTACTAGAAATCATAGGCGAAAAATTTGAAGTTGTAGCTTAAGGTAAATGTAAAAAAATGCTTTCGATCACCAAAGTTAAACCTAGATGTACTAATTTATTAATTTACTGCTAGGAGGTTGGTTTCGCATTGAAATTTCAGTTGCAATATTTTGCATGTACTGTAGATTGTAGCGGTAATTTCGGCTATAGAAATAAAAACTGGCACGTATCATTATAGCCTTCGTACGTAAACATGTCTTCTCTTTGGTTATTTGCTTGAGATCGGGAAACTGTTCACATCAATTGCAGTTCAGAATCGAAGCTTTGAGGCATTAAATTAAAGTCTGCAGTACACTCCCCTCACTTACGACTTTTACACGTAACTCAGGGGCTTCCTTCTCTCCATGAGCGCACGAGATTCAATTCCTTCACTTGTACACAAGTTCCGTCCAGCATTCATTTTACAGAGGCTCATAAAAAATTCGCTCACAACTGCGAGTTGCGCATCCAGCTTGATGCCTGCGTGGTGCTGCTATGGCGTGAGGTCTACCACGCTCTAACATGAGATCTACCTCTAGCTAGTGCTAGAGCGTGAGGTCTAACGCACCATAGCATGAGATCTACCTCTAGCTATTACTATAGCGTGAGGTCAGGTTAGATAACTAATGGATATTATTTACTTCCATACATTTAATTTAGCGATAAACACATAATTTGTACATTTCAAACTGCACCTGTGTAGGCGATATGTGGCGGTAGACCTCACGCTGTGGTAGCGCCGCCTGCGCGCTGCTCGCTGTAGAGCGAGATTTGTTCCGCCAAGTACACAGAGGTGAGAGTGCTACTATAGCGTGAGGTTTACTGCCTTACATTGCCTATCCAGATGCAGTTTGAGATGTACAAATCAAATGCTAATCGCTAAATTGAATGTGTGGAAATAAGCCATATTCATTGGGAACTTAACCTAACTCAACCTCACGCTAAAGGACTAGCTAGAGGTAGATCTCATGCTATAATGCGGTAGCCATTACACAGTAGCAACACCGAAGTGAGGCTCCGATCTCGTCTTTGTTCCACGCCTACGAAAGTTTTCACTGTAGATGTTCTCTAAGAGTAGGACTCGTAATTGAATATATTTCATGATATTTTGAGAAAACTCGTATTTCCATTTTGATCACAAAATTTTCAAGTTTATTTCGAGAAAAAAGAAAAGTAGAAAGTTTCCTTCTCAAGTCTGTACATGAAAGAACGTCTCCAAGTTCATTCAAGCATAAATAATCAACATGGTAGCTGAAATACGAGCTCGTATTATACTCAATGCCTGATAAAAACTCCCGTGAGAGAGCCCGTGAGAGAAACGAAAACGTTCATCATTAAATTTTACCGAAGTTATAAGCGGCCCATAGACGACCAATTGTATTGTCAATATAATTGACAATAATGAATATTGATAGTTTTATTGATCGTCTGTGGGCTTGATTGACGACCGTCAAATAATTGACTTTGTGGGCGACAAAAAAATCTCATCAATATTTTGAGTCAATGACATTGACAATTAAATTGATCGTCTATGGGCCGCTATAGATAGCCATCTTGTCCATTCAGCAGTGCGGAACATCAAGTCATTTACTTCGGTAAAATATTTCTCTCTCACCTCGCACATCATCCTCGTTCACTTACTATCTGAAGCACTACTAGCAATATTTTTACACCTAATTTTAAATACCAAGGAAATTTTAAGCAATTACAAGCTATATTTTTGAACGTAATTTCAACCCACAAATATGAACATACAAATCGTGATCAATATTTGTACGTTCAAATCTTGATCACAAATTTGCTCTTTCTGTCTCCTTTATTTTAAAACATTCGACATCATTTTCTCAGTGGCCAATACGAAGTGCGCTTCATTTCTTTTCACTTTTAAAGGCCCACGAACAACCTAACATTAACCTAACATTAATGTGAATACAAGTAAAGATTGTGATCTTACGCGTCGTGTTTCTTAATGTTCAAATTTACTCGCAACTGTTGACCAATATTGCGGACAGCTGATCATTTAAACATCCAGTGCAGCTGAGGAACTGTAGTTTGTTCATCATCCACACAACAGCTCTTCTATCATGAGCAGAACACCAAAATACAGCAAATTTTTTGGCCCATTGAAAATTATTTCTTATGCAACACGCGTGCATGTAGTCAATCCTGATGATACCTCATCTCATGAGAACCTCAGCTTAAAAATTATTCCTCTTTATATATGGTTTTTAAATCTTTAACCGATCACTGTTAATCTTATGCGAATTTCCGCTAACATGGTTAAAATCATTCCCTTTACAACTGGTTATTCAAATGTTAAATGGATCACTCTATGAGTTGAACGAGTGGCACTAATTTTTATCCGCAAGTTGAGGTTCACAAAAGGTGACATTGTTTGAATCGACGATCGACCGTAATATGACTTATAATAATCCTCACTGAATTGTTCAGGATTGTTGAGGTTAATTTCCGTTATGCGACCGATTTGAAGCCTTGACCAAAAATTATGATATCTCTTCAATTTCTAGAAATCCAGAGCATTTTGCACACGATAAGAGTATTGGGATGAAATTCACGGAACTCGTCATGGTTTGATTCTCGCTTCCCAGTAGCTTTACTTTTGCACTGGAGTTGTGGTCGCGCTAACACACGCAGATGAATATTAATGCTTTAAACATTGCACATTATCGGGAAAATTTGTTCTGCTACTTCATAGAACGCCCTGAGTTTTATCTCATGCATTTAAATGTTCATTAGTAATCCGAAGCGAAATGGTGCATAGATCTCCACGTAATTTCTTTCATTTCCATGAACGGCAGCTTTGAGTACTCAATTTTATTGGCGATTGTGCAAATAGTTTTGAAATACCTCTTAGTGACATGTTCTAGGATAGATTTTTACGTGCATGACCATATTTTCTATAAATTGATTTTGATGAATAGAAAATTGCGAAATGAACCCTTAATGTTATTCAATTGGTACGTTTAATTTTCGCTAAACGGAGTCAGTTTTGCTCAATAAAGATAAAATTTAAAACCTTTTCGTTCATGAGCGGTTTATTTTTATGAAAACACATACAGTAGAATAGCGCAGTGTGCGTCGTGACTGCTGCGTGAGAAGGGAGTAAACACATTGAATCTGCAAAATTCAATGGAGCAAGTAGCCAATTTAGCACACTGATAGGAATTTATTTGAAATAATGACCTCATGTCTCGCCCTTCTACAATGCTGGGTGTATTTAGAGTTAAGTTGAGGACAGCCCAGATGAAGAAAATAAGTTTGAGGCGCCATTCATTGCGACATAATAAAGAGAGCTAACTCAACTGCCAGACATTTACTTCAAAGAAAAATATTTTGGGTAAGTTTCAAGAAGATAAGTTTTGCACGCCATTCATTGCTACACAATAAAGCGAACTAACTCAACTGACCGACCTCTACTTCTGCACACAAGCTGCGGCGTCGCAGCGAGCCGGCCTCTGAGGGACGGCCGCATCTTGTGTCGTGTTGTGTGGGTGTTGTGCACTGCTGTGGTGCTCTGCTGTGGTGCACTGCTGTGGTGCACTGCTGTGGTGCACTGCTGTGGTGCTCTGCTGTGGTGCACTGCTGTGGTGCACTGCTGTGGTGCACTGCTGTGGTGCACTGCTGTGGTGCACTACTGTGGTGCACTGCTGTGGTGCACTGCTGTGGTGCACTGCTGTGGTGCACTGCTGTGGTGCACTGCTGTGGTGCACTGCTGTGGTGCACTGCTGTGGTGCACTGTTGTGGTGCACTGCTGTGGTGCACAGCACTGTAGCCCCCTGCAATGGCAGCACAGCAACACCAACACTAGCACAGGCAACAACACCAGCAGCAGCTCAGAGAAAAAGTAAAACAGCATCACTAGTAGCTGCCCCCAATACCTGCAGCACCAGCATAAAAGCAGCAGCAATATTATCATCAACAGCAGCAACACTAGCGTCCGCAGCATTAACACCAGTGGCACCAGCAGGATCTACACTATCAGCAGCACCAGCAACACTACCAACACTATTAGCAAGAGCAGCACCAGCAGCAACACCAGCAACAGTACCAACACTATTAGCATGAGCAGCACCAGCAGCAACACCAGCAACACTACCAACACTATTAGCACGAGCAGCACCAGCAGCAACACCAGCAACAGCACCAACACTATTAGCAAGAGCAGCACCAGCAGCAACAGTACCAACACCATTAGCAAGAGCAGCAACAGCACCAACACTATTAGCAAGAGCAGCACGAGCAGCAGAACACGACAGCCAGAAAAGAAGCGGCGGCAGACAGCCGTGGCGGAGCACTTGAGCAGAGGGTCGTAAAGCCAAGTGCGAGGTTTTATTAGATTTTATATCATAGTAGGGGGCAGGGATACATCAGACAGAGCGTGGGGAGTACAGAGCGTGAGTAACTCTGCCGCACCACACACACACACCGTCGTTTGTTGCAGAGCAGAGAGTTGTTCCGGCCAATATTGCGTGTTGTTTCGGTGCTGGCTGCAATTTGCCGTCACCAGCAACGCTCAACCATACCTTCTAATATCAGCGCCACGCTTACAAATAATTTCTCGTCCTTATTCGACTGACCGAAGAGTTACCTTCACGGTACGACTATTAGGTGTTTCAAGGTTTCTTTATGGTTACCTTTGTTGTGAAGATTGTTTAGGTGATTTACTCGATAAGGCTTTTATGTTTTCGTTGACACACAGAACACGCGGCGCAACGAATAGTGCCATTCCGCTGTTCACTTTTCAATGCTCGTATTTCGGTATCAAGTATAGACGTCCGCTCCTCTTCACTCCCTAATTAACACAAGAGATTCTAAAGCTGTTAACTAAACTACAGAACGGCGTCTCCGCTTTTGAAAGAATGAACCTATTATTTTCACTTCAGGAGAATCTCTCGCGATCATTAAAAAATTGATAGAAATTGCTCTTCACTTTTAAAGTCCCAGGTATAGAAATTTGATAGAAATTTTGAAATTTACTAAAGTGGCATTCAATCATAATTTTTCGGCAATAATTAACACGTTGTGTGCAGCGGGTTAAACTGAAGTTCAATATTCAACTCAAATCTGAGTTAATTTTAGAGATTGATTTTGAAAATAACGAACATTAAATAGATCGTGACTTCATTTGGTTTTCATTTGGCATTTATCGAAATTGAGTTAGTAAGTACTGGTCGGTCAGCAGCATTATGAAAATCCTCTCAGTGACCACCGGTGGGTCACGTCGCACTTAAAATGTTAAATAAGCGGTTGCACTAGGCGAGTAGGAGATTGGGAGGTTTTGCAGCTACCAGCCTTTTGGAGTCCCGTTTTCATGAATTTTGGAATTCTACCACCGCGCTGGCAACTCTGGAAACGTCCGCTTGACTGCTTGGCAAGATTAAGGAAGATCCAGGTTCAGTTCCAGTCCCCCAGCCTCGGTACTTTCATTGGAGTATACCACCGATCCTCTCTGGTGATTATCGAGAACGAAGAACACATGTAACTGAACTGCTAAAATGAGCTTATAGTTATTGCGGCAGTACTTTCTCGTACAGCCTTTACGAGTAAAAAGTGTTAACAACGAAGCGAGAAAGGCGGCACTTTCTCCACAGCGTTTACCAGAGTAAAAACCCATTCCTCTGGAGATTATACAGAACAAGGAACACGAGTAAATGAGTATATCAGGGGAACTCCAAGTAGTTGAGCTTGCACTCTTCCCACTCGCTCTCGCCTCTAAGGTGGTGAAGCTGGAATCGCATTGAATGATGGAGTTGAAATCGTGAAGTGATAAATAAGGATGATTCGTTTTACAGATATGTTAGCAGTGAGCGAAGCAAGACACTGTAACCAGCTGTGTAGCCTCTCATGCCGTTCTCTAACTTAAGACTGTTTACTGCATCAATAATTCTCGAGAGAAACACATAAGTAAAACGTACCTGCCTGCACCACCACCTCCAACCTGCACCACCACCAACAACCTGCTCCACCACCAACAACCTGCACCACCACGACCAGCCTGCACCACCACCACCCCGCAACTCTACCTTCACTTCAAGCCTCACACCGACATCGGCTACACTATTTAGATGGCCAGACTACAGCTCCTCTCAACTTGAGAGTTCATTTAAGAAAACTTTGGAGCTTTTGCCTGGAGATTTACGAGCGAACCTCGCAGTGCTCCAGCAGCTAAGTTTGCCCTCGGGATGCGATTTATTCATAACGCGTTCCCCAACACAGCGCAATAATGCTCATGGAAGATCGTGAACACGACACTACATGTAGCGTGTTCATCACAAAAGCCACAAGACGCGATGACCTCCGCTACGTATCGTACCCGTGCGGTACAATGGCCTTCACAACATCCGTAAGTTGGCTTGAAAATATTCATCTCTAGGGCTTTTGTTAAATAGAGTCTCTTCTGATCGTGACTAATAGGATAGAAAAAAGAAAGAAACAAAGAAAAAAGGTTATTTCTAATAAAGATGGCACAAAAAATCGTACATCATTGGTTTTTAAAATATTTTAAAGTAAATACACTTAGATGGGACACACACACACATGAGTGTTGTAATACCCATGTCACTAGTCGAAAAGAAATCATTGAGGTCAATGTACTCCTAATGTTGCTTGATCTACATTTGATGATATATGTAATTGCAATAGTAAGAGACAACAGAATTTCATTGACGATGCGTTTTCATTATGGGGTAAAAACACTTTTGACAGTTTACTTGTAAATGACATAAAGCTTTGAATTTTTTGGCGTCAGGAAATAATATTAGAATGGCTTGTTTCGGCAGATGTTCAAAAATGTCATTTCGAGGAAGCATGAAAAAAATACAAGCATGAGGACCACGAAAATTACAAGTTTTGTTTATATAATTAAAAAAAATTAACATAACGGTCATTGGTAGATAAGTACATTATTTAAATATAAATGGATGATCTTACAACAAATAGGCAACAAATTTGAGGCTAGGTGCAGACCCACAGCAAAATAACTATGCCTATCTGTGATAGGGTAGCCATTCGTGATGAGTCGATGCAACCGGGAACTTCTAGGAATCAGTTGAGGGAGGCAAGGTATGACGTATGTCAAAAATCCTCAGAAAATATCTGCGATATGTGGGAACCATGGTGCTGCTATAGCGTGAGGTCTACCACAATGTAGGATGAGATCTACCACTAGCTACTACTATAGCGTGAGATTAGGTTATTAACGCATATTACTTATTTCCATACATTTAACTTAGCAAAACACACTTCATTTGTACATCTCAAACTGCTCATGGATAGGCGATATATGGCGGTAGACCTCACGCTGTAGTAGCTCCAACAAATCAAAATCGCAAATTTGGGAGGCTCTTCTGTTGGCTCAATTCGCCCTTCCTAATCACCTTTTGCTGACCTCTGGCTTTATGGATCACTTCGTCGTCCATGAAAACCTGTCTACAATACAATTGTGAGTCACATTCACTCAGCAATTTATCATGGAGATCGTATAAACTTGGGGCCTGATTTTCAAACATTTTAATCCGCCAGTGGTACAACCGCGACAATGGTAGGTTTTCTATGAACTTCGCCACCTTGCGTCGTGTTTTTTCCGGGCAAAATACCTGACTTATTGCAATGAAAAAGCTCAAACTTGAGTTCGGCTAGAGAAATAGGTCGTAGAGTAGTCAATTCGACAGAAAAACTTTCGATGTCAGTCGTACATCGTAGCGCTGGGACGACGTCAGTTAGAAAATCCGGTTCCTGGTAACACGTTAACTACGTGTGCGAGGTTGCTACGGCTGGTTAGGTTAGGTTAGGTAGTGCGTAGCAGAATTAAAAAACCAACTCTACTACTCGAATACATTTCTATTCTTTCTAAGAAGTGCGAAGCACATAATTGCAAGATAATATTTTACCTTGTACACCAAAGTCTATTTAAAAAATGGAGTGAAATAACAGAAACCTAATTCATTTATACCGATTCAGTAGAGGTACGTACCACTACGTAGTGTCGGTGCTAAGAGTCGTAACTTTACACACCTCTCTTGGCTGGCCAGGTCCCTAGCCGCACCTCATTCGAGCTAGCGTTGCTCGCGCTTGCCCAGCTGGGCTCTCAGAACAAGAAAGTTGGTCGCTCCTTAGACCCTCATTAAGCGAGATACTTATAGCTAATACTCGCCGTTAACAAGTTTAGTTCACGTTATAGGGCAGTTACGACCGACCTTTGCTTTCTCGTAACGTTTTAGAGTTATCTTGACATCCTTTAGCCTCGAACGCGCCTGGAAAGAGCTCGGTATTCCTACGAACTTCGAGGTCTCATGCCAGATTGAACAGCTTCTGAAATGCTCTCTCACGTGAAGGACGCGTAAAATTTCACCATTTTTCAGGATGTTTTCCATAGGAAGTTTTCAGTTTGTATGAGATCAAAGGATCGTAATCTGCAGCGCAGTACCACCGTGCACAAAAACTCACGTGCACTAAGAGAAAGCACTCACAAGCCGTAGCAGACTTCATGAGAGGGGATATTAGGCCACGTTGATCTGCAGGGTTAGTGGCCTGCCATGAAGCCCCTGTAATTCACTGTTTCATGCGTCTGTAGTTTGTAGGAGCGAGGTTGTGATGCAACAGTAGCAACACGAGCCTTTATGACAGGGCCCTTGAATCCCAGAAAGTTCGCTTACTGTAACTGGTTGAACAACGACTAAGGCGGCCCATAGACGATCAATTTTATTGTCAATATAATTGACAATGATGATTATTGACAATTTAATTGATCGTCTGTGGGCTTGATTGTCGACCGTCAATGAATTGATTTTGTGGGCAACAAAAAATCTCATCAATATATTGAGTCAATGATTTTAACAATTAAATTGATCTTCTATGGACCGCTTAAGAGTCTTTGCCACCGGCGCCGCTGGTTCACCCGGACCCAAAGCCTGTTCACCCTTGCCCGAGTTGTGCACACGTGTACTACAAGAACGTGCTTAGACGTCATGATAGCGTTACTACTACTGAATTAATGGATCTATCTATGAACTGTAAGTCAAACTTAGCATATCTTACTAACCTATCTATACCTGGTATATTTTGCTCCTTAATCCATTCAAAGGACCACAATCCATCAATGAAATGGAAGTCAAACTTAGCATATCTTGTTGATCAACTTAAGCCTGGTATATTTTGCTCCATTTAACCGTTGCTTTTACTGTTAGGGTGGTTTTCAGTTTATTAGCTAAGGAAGAGTGAAAGTGCAAGCCCATGGAGTAGAATGGCTTCCCTTACAAGCTCTCTTCTTCCTCATGAGCAACAATCACCAGAGGAGCTCCCTCCTCTGAAAATGTTGTTCTATCGTTAGGTATTGAACCACAAAGTTTCTTTCCTTAATGCGCAGCATGTAAATTTTCGCATTACCTACAACCTTCATTCTTTGGAGGACCGCAGATCTTGCATTTAAATTATTTTAACTCATCAAATGATGCTATCCATTTTCATGGGGACAATACTTTAAAAATATCAAATAATAAAAATTAACAACTTTAGCACGTGGTACCTCGATGCACTTTCGTTGCCATCTCAAAAAGTTAGGGCATTCAGAGCACACTTTTGACACAACTTGCGCCCTCAGGCTAACACGCTTGCGATACGACCCATCGATGGGTCGTGCTTAAGTTCTTCTAGCTGCCAAACGACCCTAGGTCATTTGAAAATTTCCCACAAACTTTTAAAATTATTGGTATTTAATGAACCCTGTTAATGTTTGGTATTTATGAAACTTGCCACAAACTTTGACTTAAAATTTGAGTAAAATTTTGAACTTCAATTTAACCCATCGCAGTCAACGTGTCAACATTGGAACTTGGTAGGCCAAGTCTCGACGCATGTTTGAAGAAACGAACCATCACAACTCCACTCGCTTGGGGTCAAGTCACGCTTGTGTCTAGGCTATCCAGAGGTACGTACGCAACCGAAGGCAAATAACATGATTCAGGATGTCTCATTGTGGACAGAATTTGCAAGCTATTTAAGTTGTCGTAGCATGACAGCCGGAAGCAGAAGCTCTCTGTACTTCACTTGGGTACGCTACGTGCTACTGAACGTAGTGCAAGACATGCAGCCTAAGTCAATAGGAAAACCTAAGCATTTCAGCTTTACAGCTACGATAACATTAATTATCATTAATAACTAATTACGATTAACAATAAATTATTATATATAACAAATTATTATTAACCGACTCAAGAGAAGAGGTACAACTTAAACAATGTCTTTCTTGGTCGCCAACACAGAGTGGACGCGTCTATTTGCTCTACAATGGTAATTTATACATTCATTATGAAAAGAATTAAGAGAAAACAATTAGTTCCAATGAAGTCGATACAAAAATCATCAACTTCTTTTTAAATGTAATAACCGATGAATTCTGCAAAGTGACATCCATGCAGAAACTGTATCCACGTTCGTTAGAGGAGAATGTTCACCGAGTGAACTTATACCGGTAAGTTGTACTGTATGAGGCGGTGCCCTGCTGTATGCAGGGTGTCCACAGATAATATATCAACTGACAATATATATATAGGGTGGGCTAGAAGTAACTGACCCTTTTAATTTGCTAATTAAATGAACCTTTGCCTTATTCGGAAGTATTACATTTTGATGGTTTATGTCGAAATCCTATTATTATTATTTGTGTGGATGAACCTACCGAAAAACTGTAGGAAATCTCCTGCAATTTCACGAAAGAAGTTTCCATTAAAGAAAGATTAAATGAATATGTTACTTTTGGATTAGTGTCTCCTTGATTCAGTAAGTTCTATTCGTATGCACGTTCTGATGTGGATAATCTACAAGCACGCCGCACGGCACTTCACGCAATGCAACATTTCCACCGGAGTTAAGGATGACAAAGACGCCTGCGAACAAAAGGACAATTTCGTCACAATAGGATGACAATATCGCGACAATATCGTCACAATAGGACGACAATATCGCGACAATATCGTCACAATAGGATGAGAATATCGCTACAATATCGTCACAATAGGATGACAATATCGCAATAATATCGTCACAATAGGATGACAACATCGCGACAATATCGTCACAATAGGATGAGAATATCGCAACAATATCGTCACAATAGGATGAGAATATCGCGACAATATCGTCACAATAGGATGACAATATCGCAACAATATCGTCACAATAGGATGAGAATATCGCGACAATATCGTCACAATAGGATGACAATATCACGACAATATCGTGACAATAGGATGACAATGTCGCAACAGTATCATGATAATATCGTCACAATATCGTGACAATAGGATGACAATACCTGTCATTCACCCAAAAAAATTAAAAACCATAGGTCTCACACGACAATATTGTGAATTCGATACAGGAAAAATTTCAAGTTATTTTCCGGTCGCCACAGTGAATTCATAGCCGCCAATCATTTCCTTGTTTTGTTCTACTACGAGCGCACGACTCAGTCTGTGCTGGACGCGCCGTTCCGGCTGCCAACTTATTTTCATCGTGTCGACTTATGAGACTAAAAATAGATAAAAATGCCTTCGAGTTGAGACGAGTTACATATTTCACGCATTATAACACATGAATTTTTGACGGACGTGGAATCAAGATTAAAGAATTTTTTCTTGCAATTCGATGGAAAAGAAAAAGAGATTCGAAACTAACCCATTGGTCTTAATCACGGTCTGATTGTTAAGAGAATGATAATTCTCGTTTATTTGGAAGTAAATTACACAAATCCATTGAAATGCACAAATCATTTTACGACTGAGACCACAAGTCATGAGAATATAATTAGCACACACACGCCAACAGTATCCATCCAGCACAGCAGCACAAACTGAGCGATCTATCTCATTAATTGAAAACTTTCAACCAACGTAAAATAATAAAACAAAACCTAATTCCTCTTTTTATCAAGTTTCTGAAGCCCCGTGAGACAAATCCAAAGGAACTAAAACCGAAGCTTGCTTTGCTGAAGTAGGAAACCGGCGATAAAGGTTGAAGCCAGGGTGGCCTCTATACACATCGGCTGTACGGAAGGAAGGTGGAGGGAGGGACGCGGCATTGTGTTGCATCTTTTCGCTCATGGTGATTGTTTACCCCGAGGGCTACAGAACACAATATTCTTTTTATGATGCCACCTTTAGCCTTGGGGGTGACCCTTGCGACCAAGCGCGTCTTTTATTCGGAGGTTTGCAGCGCGCTGCCAAAGCGCCGGTTCTGGCGCGCAGATTCTGCCGTTCCGTCGACAAATGGAATTATTTTAGAAGCTCTCTGATATTGCTCCCGCCTGTACTCCTCCTATTTGGCCAAATTCAAAGGAATAGTTCTGCGATTCAATTTGTGCGGGAAACGACCAAATTTTAAAAGCGGATATTTCCATGAAGAGCTATAAAGCCTCTATACGCATCGTGAGAATTCCAGAAATGAACTGGGGATGCCTCAAAATGAAGTTGGGCGTTCGAAGAAAGTCCGCGACGCAGGCCACTTTTTTCACGGATATTCGCAAGGTTTAAAATTCGCGCTTGTGTCATGTCTCGCGGCACCAATCACATCTCCACCAAGGCGCGACTAGTTACCCGAGTAGTTACTAGGTCTCCGACTAGTTACTCCACCGAGGCACGACTGGATACCCGACTAGTTATTAGATATTCCTTCGAGGCACGACTAGTAACCCGAGTAGTTACTAGATATCCGACGAGTTACTCCACCGAGGCGCAACTAGTTACCCGAGTAGTTACTAGATATCCGACGAGTTACTCCACCGAGGCACGACTAGTTACCCGAGTAGTTACTAGATATCCGACGAGTTACTCCACCGAGGCACGACTAGTTACCCGACTAGTTATTAGATTTTTCTCCGAGGCACGAGTAGTAACCCGACTAGTTATTAGTTACTCCGCTGATGCACGAGTAGTTACCCGACTAGTTACTACTCGCAATTAGTTACAGGACGACTTCTTGTGTCCTGGACAGCCGTCGCGGAAACGAGCAGCAGCATTCCAATCAATATTTCTAAAGCTTTTAATCGTTAGCATTTATTCTGGACAGAAATAAAATATTTACTTTGCATCCTTACTGTTGTCCGGTTCAAAATAAACACTAGAAGCAGCACTGCTCAAATTAGAGTGGGAAGAATTTCTCTCCTGAGTGTGTAACTGGAAGCACCCACGTTGAATGCGTTATGCGCTCTCTGCTTCAAAGACTAGAGTTCGGATCGTACGGTTACAGAGTTGAAAATTAGAGAACAAAATCACTTCATTGGGCACAATATCAAAAACAGTAAGAAATCAATATAAATAATCTACGTTGGTGATCTAAACAGCAAGAAATCAACACAAATAATCTACATCGGGGGATTTAAGATTCCGAGACAATATCAGACACAGCAAGATACCCAATCTGCGTTGAGGGATCTAAGATTAGGAAATTTCTTGTTTAGTCTGTTCGTCGCTACTAGACCACTCACCTCCAACAGGTTTTTCTTGTTGCGTTGGAGAGCGGATCATTCATCATCAAAATGACATTAATAGAAAAAATTGTCAATGCACTGTAATCATGCCGAGGCTCAATGCGGCAGAATTCTTTAGGACTAGATTACGAGGGACCACAGCGTTGAGGAATAGAATAACTTAACACGTTTCCAGCAAAAGGACCCACCGGTGGTCACTGAGGGGATTTTTATGGAGCTGTTGACCGACCTGCAGTCACTAGCTCAATTTTTATTAACACTTAATGAAAGCTAAATGAAGGCACGATCCAGTTAATGTTTGATATTTTTAAAATTGCTTACTACAATTGACTCTAAATTTGAATTGAATATTGAACTTCAGTTTAAACTATCGCGGGAAACGTGTTAATATGAAGGCATGAAAATACACTCACCTTTAAACAGCTGGTAGCTTCACCGTAATGTCACTGTCCCATACAGCAACAAACATACATAGCTTTGTTAATTGCGTGCTGCCGCACTCAAAACTGAGAAAATTTCCAGCAATTTATACCATTTCGTCGATGTAGCTCATTGAGGTAAATTTTCCTAGGTAGACTTGGCTACGTTACGTAAAATATGGTCTTTTTAAAAAAAAGTTGGTCGTACAAATTATTCAGCATGCCATCAAAATCCCTTAGCGTCTGACAAATTTTGTTCGAGAAAGGTCAAATTGTGCACACCGTAGCCAAGTCAACTTAAAAGAACTTACGCCACCAGGTCACTAACAACGACGGTGTGAATTGCTTGCAAATCGAAGCTAATCACCCGCAAATTTCGATAAAGCAACACACACAAACAAGAACACGACGATCACGAAGAAGCCCCTTCCTGCCCGCCATGGTACGACGATCCTGCCCGCCATGGTAGAGTTCGGCCAGCCCCCGATCGGCGGCCTGGCTTGAGGCCACTTCTTGAAAAACTCGAGTTTCCAGCAGAGATTCGCGATTAGAAGTTTTGCTAACTAAGATGGCCGGGAAGCGCTGCTGCTTACGACGTTGTTTAGCATCACAAAAGTGGCTGTCAGGCCCCGCCGCCTCTCGCTACGGCCGTCTCGTTATCGGCTCGAAACTGACCTTAAATTCCTCTCAATTATTAGCTAAGGCGTCTCGTAAAGTTCGAACAGCAAGCATTATTGCTAATAGAGAATATCCTTAGCTATGGCATAGAGTATGAACAACAAACATTATTTCCAATAGAGAACATCCTTCGGTGAATTAGAGTACGAACCGCAAGTATTATTCCTAATAGAGAATATCCTTAGCTATGACGTAGAGTACGAACCACAAACATTATTGTCACTCCTTTGGAGTATGGTCACCATTATTGCTAATAGAGAATATCCTTGCATGTGTTTAGGGTCTCGAGCTTAAAATTCAACCCAGAAGTAAATGCTCTAACACATGCATGTAAAACAAAAATTTTTCAATACTCACGTGAAAAAGAAGTTCTGTTGTCCATGCGCGTTGGAAGACTTAAAGCTTTCCTTTCTTATAAATGTTTCTCTTCAATATTGAGGTTTAGACTGAGATTGCACGAATGTTTTGATTGGTATAAAAAATTAAAAGCAGTGCTTCACATGTATCCTTTATTTGAAAGCGAGATACAGTTGTATCTCGCTTTGATATTTTCAGTTTTTTAAATTATGAGTTTTTTGAAATTATCAATTTTGAAATTATCAGTTTGCCACCAAAACTTAATTCGTTCAAAGCACATATATTCACCACAATATACTTTACACTATCGAACAAATGCAGAACACCACTGAAAAACTGACCTACGCTAGAGCAAACACTTTCACTCAAATAAGCTACGACGACAAAGCTAAGAAACCAGTGAGAAAATTGACTTGTGATGTAAATTTTCAGTTCATTTAAAGCGAATTAGCATTCACTTGGGAAATCTATGCTATGCATGCGAATACGTTTACTAAAGTCGCTTTTCGTAAGACGGATAAAAAGTTTCACTCTTTGTCCAAGGGCTTGATATTATAGGAAAAAGAGGTTCAATAAAATCAGACTTCTGTGTCTAGTCGAATTTTATGATCACATTCCATTTTCATTTTATGCCTTCGATTACTGAAAGAACTCATTATTTCTTCTTACCCGAGTCCAAAATTTCATGTAGATCGAATAAAATACTGTAATAAAGTGCTGATTGAATACATTCTATTAAAATACTTTAACAGAGTTGCTCAACCATTAATCTGTTTTTTTAATCGGGTGATTTCCTGAATGCGTATCAGAATGAGAGCTGCGTCTGACTGTCAGTCGATTTTAATCAGAAAGCATAAGATTAAATTTGACGCTGAATATTGGACGGTTGAGTTCCATTATTAATTGAAGTCTTTAAAACTCATCCAGAGTTTCCATTTTTTCTGACCAAGCTTCTGTTCACTGAAATCTTGAAAATTACTCGATTTCATTGAGCAGACATCTTGGCCCCCCAAAATTGAAAATCGAGATGAGATGAAAAGATTAGGATTTAAAATAAGATTAAGTATGTAGCACAGATACACAATTTAACTGTCTACTCGTGTGCGGAAACACTTCAATATAAAATTTAAGTTTTCTTTTCTCATTTAGAAAAATTTTCCACTTATTGTAGCTTAAACCAAATTTCAACGCTATGAATTTGACGGTACAGATACACTGGTTCTTTGTTTGTGAAATTTTCTGGTGTTCAAGGTATGAAGGACTTCGAAATGAACACTAAATGCAGTCTGTCACGTTCAAATGATGCCTACGAACAGAAATAAAAACTTAACCATGAATTAATCTTCAGCAGCAAACTCTGACGAAAGTGTTTATTTACATTCTCATTAACCCCCACTTCTTCACAAAATTCCAGAATATAACCGATATGTTTCGTGTTTCCCTGTTACTACTAAGATATTTCGGAGAATTAGTGTAATACAAAGAAAACCTTCTAACAACAAGAAGTTGAACTATCAACTCTATAACTTAATTTGAAACATCGGCGTATCCTGGACATCGAGGTTCGTGCTCTGGATCCGCTGCATTCGCTAAGACTTCTACTCGGCGACACAACTACTCTCAGAGCTCACAATATTGAGTCGGTAAGTAAAATCCGGCTGATCTCTTAGTCGCTCTGCAGCCGGCCAGAACTCAGCGGCCAGCGAGGGGCATTTTCATGTCTGCAGCTCCTTACATTAGCCTTTATAGGAGATCCGCCGCCCATTTGGCTGGGCTCCATTTGGGAACGGCTGGTAACCAGGTTACGGCTCCAATCTCCGCCCTGCAGCCGCTGTCTCAGCTTCTGACGAGACAAAAACCTTTGCTTGTATCCAGTGATTCAGGGTCTCATTATCATGATCTCCGTTTGACGTCTACAGCAGCGTCTGATAACAGAAATGTGTTTCTCATTCGTTATAGTGCCATCAGGCCTGGGATATTTATGGTACATGCGTGTACATGCAATGACACTTCTTGCAGTTTTTTCACAGAATTGCGATGTCTCGTGTTTCTTGATGCTCTACGCGATCTTTCAAGTCCTTGTTTTGTTCGAATTGTTTCGACATCATTATTTGCCCGCGCTTTTATTGTATTAGAGGTCATTATTATAACCTGATTTATAAAAATAAAGGTACGACTTTCGGAAATTTTTACTCGGAGCTTTTCTCGCGTTTTGACAACGTAATCACAACAGCATTATCATTATGCTCGGAATTCTACCGCATCTCAAATGAAGCTATTCATTTTAATGAAACTCTATTAAGATTGAACACGCTTGATAAAACTTTTGCGTATCAGGTAGATGTAGTCGGTCACAGCTGAGAAACGCAGCATCGAAAAGCATCTTGAAGATCCGAAAAAGCTAAGTGAGAAAAATGATGAAACCGAAACAAAAATGGCACGAAAAAAAATTTGAATAAGATGCAAACGAGGGACTTTGAGACTAGGCTTGGCAACTAAACCCACAACAGATTCCTACAGCGAGCATTGCTGACACTGGGTTGACTAGCCACACATGTTACTTATAGGAGCAACATCTCCCTCGGACCAACAAGGAATAGCATGTATGGACTGACCCCAGGATTCGCTTCCGTAGGATTTTTGTGCTTAATTCATATTTTGAAAAAATCTTATTTCAGTTTTACTAAAATTGCAGAACTCACGTTTAGATTTGTTATGGACATATAATCAAATTTTCATATACTCCTTATGTTTAATAGTTATCAATTATAAAAACCAGCGGTTGTCAGTTTCATTCTTAATTTTAGACTGCATCGTTCATTTTCACTGTTAGTTTTAAAATATCCGAGGTTTCCACGTGCAAATGGGTTTATTTATCGTACTTTAGAGTTACATCACATGGCACAGCACAAACCCTCAACTTCCACTCTTAAATTCGTTGTCAGGGTTGATGGAATATCAACGACAAACGGAGAGAAACCAGGACTGTTTCATGGAATTACGTAAACAAAAAACTCATGGTAGAACTTAAAACTAAACTGATCCCAGTATTCAAAGGTAATAAATGAGAGGTTGTATCATCCGTGGAAAATACTCTTCACTTTATTTTGAGTCGTTATAATTTTGCCGATCAAAAAGAATGTCATTGGCGTTCTAAAAAACCTGATAACCGTTAAAATAAATCCTCACACATAGAATAGATCATTGTTCCATAAAACGTGTTTTGCGTGCATTGTCTCGTGGGGTATTCGCGCTGTTTTCAGCAATTTTTCTCTCAGTGGAAGGATCTTATTTGTAATCAAAAATTCTATTGGCCCTCGTCTGTACATGCAAATACGACCATTCTCTGGGCAAATTGGCTGGCGGGAAGAGGTGGGCTACCCGTAACGTCTCCCTGCCTGCAACACGAAGCAGGGCTCGCAGCACGGTAGAGAGAACAAGGTAGGGTCATTCCTATGGGGGAAATACACCTCCTCTTGTTCTACTAGCCAATGGAGCAGATTCAATTTAAACCCAGTGGATGACGTCATCACTGCGGCATGTCGTTAGGCCAATAGCGGTGTCAGATTTGGGGCGAACAGTGTTTCCAGATGCAATATGAGCGTTCGTTGCCATGAAGTCACCATTGCTACATGGTTGACAAAAAAAGACTGGTTTGATCCTACCTTGTTTCTTCTACCGTGGCACGCAGTTATGTCAGGAGACTTTACGAGAATATCCCGGAACTTTCCTCAGTTTGATTTTAGAACAATTTATGTTGGCGGCGTAAGATCTGTTGGCGACGTAAGTTCTGGAGCTATTTATGTCGTCTTAGCGGTAGTGATGGTGACGAAAGCTCTTTTAAATCGATTTGGCTACTCTATGTGCTGCTCTTTTCCTGCAAAGTCTCAATTTTGAGTTTTTTTTTTAAATGGGAAATTTCCGAGAAAAATTCCGCACATCTTCATTAAAGGACTTATGCTGTAAATTGCACCACTACAATGACGTAAATTGTTGTTGTTACGATGTGAAATAACACTGATTCTGCCGTAAACTATTTCCACGGCTTTAACCACATTTCGACTGCGTCTATGATTTCTTCGCGCAAAGTTACTTGAACTTCTTTGCTCAAATGTTAGAAACTTCTTAGAAGATGTTTCTTACTAGATACGTGGATGCTCGTAGCTCAAATTTTGAAAATGGTTCCTCGTTTCGAAAATCTGTTCAAACTTCTGAAAGTTCCCAGAGACTTCATGACAAACAAATGAACTAATACCGGAGAGTATTTAATATGAATGTACAAATTTTTTTCTATAAAAATCTCATCGCAAGACAAGAGAAATGTGCGAAAAGCAATAGACAAGATTTCCACGTAGAGCTGCTAGCTTGCAATGTTTTTAACGGAGAACAAGCACTGATCATGAACTCACCCCCACTTGATGAAACCGCTGTCGACACCACAGCGCTCGAGCATCTCGTGATGGACACTTGATGATGGACACTTGATGGACACTTGATGATGGACACGTGATGGACACTTGATGAACTAACTCGAAGTCGTGTAATCCTGGCGCTGAGGTCAGTAGTTGAAGAGCTGTCAAGAATATCGCAGTGAGCTGAAACATTTTTCTTTTGGTTTTCGTTGTCGATGAAGTGAAAGTTGTTCAATAAAGTTCCCTTTGGGATTGTTGATGATCCCCTCCTACATGCCTAGAGGATTAATTTCCACGGATTAATTGTTTCTATTTAGAAGACTGATGTTCAGCGGTAGATTGCTCTCACTTTAAGAATTGATGATTGATTACAGCGTGGGGAAATGGAGTCCATTCGAAGCCCACATAACTGTATTGTATTACTGCGATGAGGTATCACGGACTTGTAATGCGAGTCCAAAATACTGTATTATCTCGCTGTCTGACAATGAGGAAGAAGTAATCTTATCTTCAAGAAAGAAGTTCATGCTCTTCAATAGCCGAGCGTTTTTAATATGAATGGTAATAGGGCGGGCCTCTCGCTCCCTAATGTATTCAAAGGAGCGTTCGGGATTATGAGGCATAACTTTGTCATACTTTCAAAAACTGTTAATATAAAACTTTCCCCAGCGCACACATTAAAACTTTTTCATAAGTCGATGACTCCCGATGGCTTTTCATTGAGCCCACGTAGTTCCGAGCGAGAGCGTGTAAGATGACCGGACGTGAGATTATGAGTGCAAACTGACACAAGGAACTGCTCTGGTTGGATTCTAGAACGATTTACCTCGTTGTTATCGTATAGCCGGCAGTGAAAGTCCTTTGTTTTACCTCGTTGTTATCGTATAGCCGGCAGTGAAAGTCCTTTGTTTTACCGCGTTGTTATCGTATAGCCGGCAGTGAAAGTCCTTTGTTTTACCTCGTTGTTGTCGTATTGCCAGGAAATGAGAGTTCTTTGCGCTGTTTTCTGGACAAAACCATCATGTTTGAGCTCACTTAAATAAATTTTTTTAGCAAAGAACTCAGCCTTGAGGGTTTTGAACGCAAAAGCAGCAAGTAGTGTAGCCAAGTCGATATTTGAACAATTTAAAATATTTATTTACCACAAGCGATACAGTAGTAGATTGTCTCTTAAATCTAGTACAATGGTCACATTGTATGAGAGTATAGCTACTTGTAGGCCCGAAAAAGTTCACTGACGTTTAGGGCATAAAAACGTTCTCTGACAGCTATAGCATTGCAACGACGTATGTTGCTTCCAGTCCCTCACCTGATCTCACGCCACAATATTTACGATGGGTAGCTCTTTACTCCGAACTGCGTCCACTTACCACTCAGTAGCAGTAGAAATTTGTGGAGGATTGTTGCACTTTTCAGCCGTGGCTTTAATAATCCAGTGATATATGAGTTTTGACACTTGTTCAAAAAGAAAGTCGAAGTTTGTAAGTAACTGAGTGGAGCCATTGTCTGTGTATCTGTATCCTTGCTTCCTAAAGTTTTTACATTTAACAGATGAATGTTCCAACGATGTTTTTATTTATAATAATAAAATGGATGAATTACGTAGAAATTTTACTTAGTTAACTCGTAGCGTGTGGAAGGAAAGTCCCAAAGAACGAAATGGAAAGAGTAGGTCACCATCGGGAAGTACGTGAGTTTGTCACTCCAGTGTTTTTTCAATGTACTTTTTATCTTTATTACATCCATAAGTTTGATGTCACTCCAATGCTATTCCAAGTAATTTAGGTAAACTTTTATCTCTATCAGAAAATTTCACCTAACTTTCATCTTTATCACAAACTAGGTCACCAGTATTGCACACAACTGCAACACACTGATTGAATATCTCCTTAACTTTGGACCAGAATGAAAATTTATACTTTTGATTAAAGCATAAATTACTTATGATTCAGTTAGCTCTGACAATCTACTGGATTTAGTTCAATCTAAACAATATTATTGTCATACAATTTGAATAGCAGATTGAATCATAATTTCGGGTCCTTAAAGTACGGTTCAGCGTATGATACCTTCTGAAATTAGTGAAGACAAATCCATGAATGTATTAAAAACAAAACTTGATCCATGTCTTCCATGTTTCACTCTCCCATCAAAATGTGTCGACAGAGCGACCAAGTGTAATTTAAAAAAATGACGTCAGCTTATCTTATTCCTGTATGTTCTTTCCAGTAAAAGTTTTAGAATTAAGTAAGCCTGTCCGAGTCGATAGTAATATGAAACCAAATATTTTAGTGCTCTATTTGATTCAGCAATGCAGAGCAAAATTTGCACAAGATATGATGGAAGAATGTGCGGATCTCTACTCCACAACATATGATGAAAGAATATTCATATTTCTACAACTATTAAATGATCTAACAAGTCATCTTCAAAATGTGCCTTAACGTAGATGATATTTCTCAAACCCGGATTCCTGATAACTTTCCATATTTTCACTGCACAACATATGATGGAATTATGTTCATATTTATACTCCACAACATATGAGGGGAGAACGTTCATATTTCTACAATAATTTTTAAGTGCACCGAGACGTCATTTTCAAAGCATGTCAGGACATAGATGAGTTTCCTCAAACCCGGATTCCTGATAACTTTTCATATTTCTACTCCACTACACATGATAGAAGAACGTTTATCTTCCTACAACTATCAAGTGATCTAAGAAGTCATTTTCACAGCGTTTCTTGAAGTAGATGATTTTCCTCAAACCCGGATCTCCGATAGCTTTTCACAGCCCGGTGACACCGAAGACCCTCGCCCGATCTGAAACCTGGACGCGGAGCGCAGCGCAGACGTCATTGAGTGACGACCCTCGGCGTGTTTTGCGTCCGCATTAATGAGTTTCGAGGAGGAGCGCTCAGGTGATCAGAGCTGGGTCTGGTCATGCAGGTAATTGAGTGTCACTGTGATACAGCTTCACTCGCGTCACCCTCACGCCAGATCCGACCTAAATACGGAGTGACAGATCATTTAACTCTGTGTTGTATCATCAAGGTGCGATGAGGAGGCAACCACATCTTCTCGTTCGTCCCTGATTATTCCTTTACCTGGAATCTAGAAGTTTTTGTACTGGGCGCTCAAAATATTTAAGAGTTATACCAGAGACTTCTGCGTGTAGTATAACGTTGGGGAAATTATTCTCTAGTTCTCTCAGAATGAAGGTTTAAGTTAAATATAAGTCAACGTAAATATAAGCACGCTTTTTCAACTGGCTCAATTTAGTGAGCCAACTTGGAGATTTGCATTTTATGTATTACTGTTTTGAGAATATACTACTTTTCTTTTTCATTATGTTAAAATGAGCACCAGTAAACTTCTATCTCTACCAAACCCACTCGCATAAAAAGTGTGCGGCTATCAGTGGGCAGAGTGATAACAATCCTGGAAAGAATATCTAAAACAGTAAAACACGTTCAGTAATCGACACCAGCATTGCATGGTTAGCCACGAGATGAAGATTGAAGTTTAGCCTTTTACATAATCTCAAAATGAATAAAAAATAAATATTTTATCAATAACCATTCTATAAAAATAAATATAATAAATATATTTGGCCATGAAATGTACGAAGTGTAGACGTTTATTGAAAAGAAACAGGTCATGCAGGCGAATTAACTCTTTGCTCGACAAAACGATGGAATACAAATAGAGACAAGATTTACTGTTTCACTATTTTCCAACAGTGTAAGTTTGAGCGGAAGAACATATCAGGTCTATTTTCATAATCAATAGGCAAAATGGCAAATGAAATTGGACACCAGCCACAAACAATGACACGATGCGAAAAAAATACCTGATAACTGAAATATGAAAAGAACATCCGGAAAGTTATACAATGTATATCCTAAGCAAGACTAGAATGAAAGTAATTTCATAACGCTGGCAACTAATAATGAGGGTATAAATTTTAGTTTTCAAATCTAAAAACGAGATTATTGTTTGAAAAATCAACTCGAAAAGTTATCCTGGGCTTGACTTTTCTCCATCGCCGGTATCGAACGCCATGTGGAATTATCCCAAATAATAATTTTGAAGTCGGGAAATTAGTGATAATAAACGGCTAATTTGATTAACGTGAGGTGTATACATAAGTTACTATGCAGTTTATCGAAACAAGGCAAAGTGAAACCGAACAGAGATGACTACGAATCATCTGCCCTGTGAACAAGCTCAACTTCATGAAATTAGATTCGGTGTTTGTCTGACGTAATTTTGTAGAAAGCATATCAGCGATTGACGAAAATGCCCTCAGCCAACATTGAATTATTGAGAGGCAGAGTATATTGAATTTGTTCACCATTCGCATTTCAGATTGGTGAGGAAGTATTTGCATCCTGTCGTACATGCAAGTGAAAGACAAATCAGTTTCCAGTTACATGCTGTTCTTGTTTTAACAGGAGACTGGTCAAAAAAAAGTTTCGCTGTTCAAGAATATCAATGAATGTATTAATTATGAGACAAGTGAATAGCTCAGTGACGAGATCCCATCTTTAATGTTTTGAAATACACCATCAGGCCAGGCCTCGAGTATTTCGGACATTTCAATCATTAATTGACAATTTATTCCTATCGTTGACCATTTTTTCAGTTAAAAACATGTTTCAATCACCGAGACTCGAAACTCTGTTCAACACATTCGAATGAAATTCGACGTGATTCAGAAAAGTTCATACACCCTTTGCACTAGCATCGAAGACGTACTTTGTCTCTACACTGACTTTCTAGATAAATTACTACTTAAAATTACGTGAAATAGCGTGTTTTAAATATGCGGAGTGCTTCGTCTCTGAGAGAAGCCATTGGCTTTCAGTTTTAAAGTTACTGTAACTCGAGCACTCGATAATACGAGTACTTGCAGAGTCGTTTCCTAGCCGTTCGTGCCATGTACGGTAATGATTTCGTAACAATAAGTCACCCCACCGCACCCCCACTATACCTTGATCAGTGTACAACATTACAATGGATAAAACACGGCGGAACAGTCAAGTTTCCCACACGCTCTTCAGCCCTTACACAGCTGGGCTTTTTCTTGAGGTACAGTAAAAAATGCGGTGTACCGTCGCAGTCCACGTATCCTGGATACACTTTGGGATACGATTCAAGTAATATGCGCAAAAATCCCATTGGAAAATCCTATGTATCGTATATCTCAGCCATGGTGCTAAGTGCAGAATCAATTGCCACTCGGACCCAAAAATGTGAATCAATGCTGAGAGCGAGCACTTTGAACATTTAATTTCACCTTAGCAACACTCGTTTTTTTTAATTTTCATTTTTTGTTAAATTAGTAACTCTGCTGTTGGGAAAAGTCAAGGCTCGAGAATTGATGTTTTGCGGCAGTCCCAATCACGGACCCATTTTTAAGAACTCTGTAAAATAAAATCTAAAGCCCTACAAAAGAGGTAACCAAATTACACCTAAACGGGAAAAGCTCGGTTCTGACCTTGGTAAATATCAAGCCAATTTGTAACTGTACTTTCTCCCCACTGTAGCTTTCGTAAAAACGGGTTTAGGCGGAAGATAAAATGCATCGAAGTGATAATCATTTATTTACGAACATGGAGTCATAAACAACACCTTCACTAGATCATGACAACGACGCGCTGAGAAGCAATTCAGTTTACCACCTGTTCAAGGGAATAAAAAGTACGTTGAAAACACCACGAGTTCTCCGAACAGCCAGAAACCATTCAGCTACCACTCATGTGTAGATCAAGAATACCCATTCAGAGATTCTCAGAAGCGTATAATCGTCAGAATTCCAGCGGAAAAAAGTTCAAGTTTTCAAAAGCTATTAAAGTAGGGCAAACTGTTAGTCTGGGATTTTAAGTTTGGCTACTGCTACAGAGGAGAATTTCAAACTCACGACCACCAAAACGCCGTTTAATGCCCACAATCCAGTATATGCTACGCTATCATAGCGGTGGTGCACTTTTGGCCGGAAAATGCAACGCAGGTTAAGCAAGTCAACTAATTTGGCCATCTAAGCAACGATAACTTTCTTGCGATCCCGTTAACCGCATCCCAAGGACATCATTGCTTAAAAATTAACAGAGTTAACTGTACCCTTCAGCATATCATTTCATTTGAATAAGCCTAAGGCCGTCGTCACACTGAGACCAAATGGTGACGTTTCTTCATAATTGTCTACAGTCAGCGGTACCAATCTGTCTGTTCAGAGCGACGAAACGGTTACAAACTAAGGCTGAAATTTGACGGTTTCTGGACAGACCGATTTGTACCGCTGACTGTAGACAATTGTGATGAAACGTTACCATTTGGTCTCCGTGTGATGGCGGCCTAACACAGAAGGCAATGAACACGTTGCCTGCGATACGACTCATCGATGGGTCGTGCTCAAGTTCTTCCTGCTGCAAAACGACCGACCGATGGGTCGTTTGAAAATTTTCAACGATCTTTTAGAATTAATGGTATTTAATGAACCCAGTTAAGGTTTGGTATTGATAAAACTGCCAACAACTTTTGACTCTAAATTTGGGTTGAATATTGAGCTTCAGTTTAACCCATCGAAGTGAATACTGGTGGCACGAGTTCGTAGAATTCTCCCGTACTTTCGAAGCTTAACTCCGAACAAAAATAGAAGCTCAATTGACTGTTGTCAGGAAGAAATAACTGAATCATGAAAAAAATGGAATAAGCAATTTTACGAGTAAAACCGGAAAATCGCTTACCAATTGGCAGCACAACTTCACTTCAAGGTTAGTTAATAGAAATAAAAGCTAAAGAACGAGCCACAGAAACACCGAAACATAATAGCACCAACGAAGTTACCAAGAAGTGGCGGGAAATATGAAGGCTGTACTGAACAATCAGAATATTTTTCACTGAATTTTTACCATGAAACGAAGTCGTGGGTCAGCACGCTCCTTCTGTCAAAAAAACACCCGCCGTCACAGTTATAGTCATCCTTAAATCTAGCAGAAAATACCTGCAAGTAATATTGGCTTGGCAAGTGGCATGTATATAAAATGACGGAGTTGAATTATTTTGCCCGGCAAAACCACTCACAAATAGCAGAACTTTTTACACTAAACTGAGAATATGAACAATGATAAATGCCCTTTGTTACTTCACAAAATCCTCTTCAAATATTCCTTGCTGTAAATATCTCGAAAAGGTCCGGCTTTTGGTGGCATCCACGTCGGTATGCTAATTTCATCTTAATTAACAAACATCATCCCAAAATACTTGAAGACAAGATCTGCAAACTAAACTGTCAGCAGTGAACATGAATGAATTTACCTGCGTATTTACGTTCTCCAAAAATAAAACACGCAAGACATCCATAAGAAAGATGGCTCCTAAACAACCACCCACTATCTCAGGTCGCTATGACTCGTGTGAGCACTGCCGTATTGGTCATCTCTGCTGTGCAGGGGTTCATTTCTGACACCTTGAGAGGCGTCCCTGGTACCTCCATAGAAGCCAGTGCTGGAGCTTTGCTGTGCACCAGCGTTTGAGGCTTCATGACCCCTCTGACTGGAAACAACCCTGTGGTCCCTCTGAAAGGAACCATCTCTTTCATTCCTCTGATGTTGACTATCTCCATTATCTCTCTGATGGAAACCATCCCTGTTATCTCTAGCTTGGAAACCATCCCTATTATCCCTAGCTTGGAAACCATCCCTTTTATCCCTAGCTTGGAAACCATCCCTATTATCCCTAGCTTGGAAACCATCCCTATTATCCCTAGCTTGGAAACCATCCCTATTATCCCTAGCTTGGAAACCATCCCTATTATCCCTAGCTTGGAAACCATCCCTATTATCCCTAGCTTGGAAACCATCCCTATTTTCCCTTGGATGGAAACCATCCCTATTATTCCTAGAATGAAAATCATCTCTATTATCTCTCTGAGGGAAACCATCTCTGCCATCTCTTGAATACCCTTCCCTGCTGTCCCTGTAACCATCTCTACCATCCCTCTGATAAGCGCCACCTCTGTTGTTCCTCGAGGCATTTCTTTCATAACCCTCTCGATTATCCCTATGGAATCCTCCCCTATTATCTCTATCTCTGTTATTTTGGTAAAAATCTCTTCCTCGAGAACCCCCATGCCAGTCACCCCGGCCCCTGTTGAATCGCTGACGGCGGGCTTCTGGTGCAACCAGAGGGGGAGGGGGACTTGTCCGCTTGTTCTCCTGTAACATGAGATATCATTAAATAAAATTCACTTCACATCAGAGTAAAAACAGAATACTAACTCTGAAGAAAGAATTTGTCTTTGTATATTTCCACTACATGGAGTAGAATGAAAGGTATTATCTGGCAATTGCTAAGGTTGCAAAGCTTATTATGGGCTCTAGAAGATGATGGACTTTTTCACACCCACAAGTAACTGAGCCTATTCATGCCCAAATGTAACTACAGTATGCTCAAATATGGCAATATGCCCATTATTATAACCTTGAGAAACGATCTTCTTGATGCAAACTTATTGTAAATAAAGTCTTTAAACTATTGAAAAGCATTTGCTCTCCTTATCCCTCCAAGCTGTCCACCAGAGCTTAGCAAATCCCAACTATTAAGGCCAAACTACCAGTTCTTCCTATGAAATAGTGACAAGGCATAATGCCTAATGGCAATCAGTGGATTAAACTGTCAACCAGCTCATGGTGGCTTGAACTAACAGGGTTATTACTGCAAATTTTTCAACAATATATGGAGAAACAACAAGTTAAAACATAAAATTTATCAGTAGCTTAGCAGAAGTGTATCTTAAAAGCTAGTTATTTCATGCTCTTTGCCCTGCATTCTTTATTACTTCCACAGTAACAGAAGTAGAATTGAAAATGCTTAATATTCCATGCACACTAACCTGAACTTATGGCCAAACACAGGAAGGTGGTGCCCTTCATTTGTGACCACCATTGAGTGTGTGGGCCAAAGTAGCAACAACTAAAAATTGACTTGATTTACCATGCTCAACAATTAGCAAGCTTTGCTACAATGGAATGGATCAAGAACATTTGCCACTACAATTTGAATGTAACATAGCAAGATACAAGTGAGTGCATTGGCTTTTACATTTCTGGCTGAGAAAAAATGGAGTTCATAACAAGAGCAATTCATTACACCTCCAACAAAACACAAAGCTGCTTGGGCCTGAGACTGAATAACTTTTGCTACAGGGCAAAAAGCTCCTTTTAGCTTATCTCTACCAAAGTATCAGACAAAGCAATATTTAGCTACTTTGTTTACAATCCAATATTTTACAATGGTAGAACCACATATGGGACAAAATAAAAATAAGGCCTGTATCACACAAGGATTGATAGGAACCATCTAGTCCATACAGTCTTCAGCTCATCCAACAGTATTCTGAACTTATTTCTTCTCTTTAGCACTCTCTTTCCATCCCACTCAAAATAATTTTTCTACCTATGACTCAAATTTCTTAAATTTTTACTTCATAACTTTCAAAACTAGATGCTGCTTAGTCCCCTTCACTAATAGCTAAGGCCACCTCAATAAATGCAACATTTATATTACTCAATCCTTCCATTATAAAATAAATCCTTTCCACCCAAGTATGTTATTTCATATAGTCATATTTTGTCTTTCTAGCTAATCTCATGAGGTATCTAATCTCTAGTACGCAAAATTTCCTTTCTACATACTTCTTAAATGTTTGAGCTTGCACTTGGCAAAATTTGCAACAAATCTTGCTCTTACATGAATTTCTACATTATATTCCAGCCAAAGTGCATTTTAAAGAATCCCAAACAATTATTTAATCACTGCATAATTATACCTCATTGAAATACTTGAACATTTAGCAAAGCTATTCTGTAATTGCAATTATGCATTTTGCCAATGTATATAAAAAATAGAATTCAATAGACAAAATGAAATAATACTTCACATTCACATCAACTGCCATAAAAATTTTACATTTACTGGGAAAGAGAAAATAACCTGGGCTCTTACAATTCCCCCTAAAAAACCCATTTAACTGACCTTCATGTACTGATCATCCTCTTCCGTATAACGTCCTTTGGCCAACGTTTCAAGTTCAGCCAACAAATCATCATTGCGAGGAACCTGAGTAGTCTGGTGCTTAGGAAGAGCAATTTCAATGCAGCTTTCAGACATTACTGCTAATTTTCAACAATAATTTTAAATATGTATAAGCAAAAATGCTTTCTGAAATGAAATTAAAGTTGTTATAAAGACTTGAGAGGGCATAGCAGCAGAAATCACATTTATTTTTGCTTGAAATGAGGACACTCTGTTGTTGTATCAAATACCAAATTTTGTGAACCAATGTGAAATGAAAATATTTGGCCTGGCCACTTGTTTGGACAAAATTAGCATAATGGAAAAAATCTTTAAGTTAGAGCAACAACTTATATACTAAGCAGCTCACTAAAGGGAAAAAATCATTGTCTGATTTGTGTATTCACTGGACGATTTCACACTACTCATCAAATATGCGTGTAAATATATGAACACATACAAGTTTATGGGCAAAGGAAAATAATTTAGCTGATCGAATAACCCAGCAAGCCTAAAACTCATCACCTGTAAAGCTCAAATGGCAACACCTCCAAGCTAAATCTACAAGATTTACAGTTCTAAATTTAAATCAACTAAAATATTAGAACTGAAGTCAACTGAAAAACCACAGCAGAAAGAGTAAAAGTGAGTTTTATAATCTAATTTGTACTCAAGATGCAGTGGCTACAAATTTGTAGACAGTCTCTTTGTAGGCTACTTAAAACCAAAGAAACCACAAAGAATTGATATAATTAAAACATCAGTCAACAAGAAAATAAGAATTGATGTTTTCAAAAAACATGGTACTTATTGATAAATGTGGCTGAGTTTTAAATAAAAGACAAAAATGCAGCAGACATTTAAATAAATAAAATCAATGGATGAGTACAGTCATGTCTCACCTTCCGAAAGACCCAACTAACAAATAATGCAAGTTACAAAACGCCTTTATGCAAAATTTTTGTCCCAGAATACGAAAGAGAATTCAAGTTATAGCATGTAAAATATCAAAAATTCAAATCATGTGCGCTTGGATTTGCACTTGCCCAAATCTATCCAAAATGCAAGTACACTTTTAGCATCCTGTCCTTTGTTTTGAAATTGGCACAATAGAGTTGCTCTCCCAATGGCTATCTCCCAAAATCCCACTGGCCTCCTATAAGCTATGAGGAAGCTGCATTGGTCAATGTTTACTTTAGTGCATTCAATAATATTTAAAATTTTGTTCCCAACAATAAGTAAAAGGATACATTTCATGACATTTTACACAAATTGTATTTTGCTCACAAACACTTACTTTACAAGATATAACAATAGCGTTCAGTTAAGAATAACATTATTAAGTTGGCTGCATAGTTTGAAAATGCGCAGTTTTTAGACACAAAACATCAGTCTTTTTTTGGCTAAGTTAAGTTATTTCAGGATTACTTAAGGTTAGTTTTTTCAACAAATCTAACATTTCCTAACCTAACCTTGCCTACCATATTGTCAGTACAGTATTACAGCATATTTACGTGTCCATTTCTTCACTGTTAAATACAACGTTTCTATAACTTCAAAGTTGAATATCTAAAAAAGTAGGCATTTGCAAGCAAAGTATCATTCATGTAAAACATCTTGAAATTTATCCTGTCACCAATTTATGGAAACGAAATTTTGAAAATTGTTAACGCACTAAAATTAATATTGACCGCTGCATCTTCATGATACTCATGATGCTTTCAAAGTGCCTTTGACCTTCCTTCATCACAAAGTACTACACACATATGCTACTCACATGTCCTTACGTTTCTTAGGTATAGTTGCCTAACTCTAATGGTTAATGATTTGACTATCTTATTCATTTTAATAGTTTAATAAATGTTTTTTTTTACTTTTAACACATTATACAAAATTAGTACACTTTTATAACTTTTAGAGGGTTAAGAAGATAGTATTGGGGCTCAAAAACAAAACAGGCCTTTTGCCTGTAAAATGTATCTTTAATTGCAAAAAGAATCATTACAAAGCCACTTCTGGAATTAATTAATTTTGTAAGGTGAGGTATGACTGCATTATAATGGTTAACTTGCAAGGATTAAGTTTATGCTTGTTCATAAAAAATTTAGCCTAAATAATTTTATTTCATCATAATATTGGTACAAGTAATGAAAAAACAAATTAGAATTGGAAATTTTAGTATCCAATGCATTGAAAATCAATGGGTTATAACCTTTCAAAATTCACTTTGGCATATTTTAATTCAATCTTATCACAGTTACAAAAAAGTTAATGGCTGTTAAGAAAATGAAGGAATTTGAAAGAGCAAATGGAAAGTCAAATTTTAAGGCAATAGTCCAAAAAATACTATTTTTGCTAGTAGGTATTGGTTGAATCTAGTCTTGAATTAGATTGTCATTGAAAATGAATAGTGCTTTAACTTAGCACTATCCACTCTAATATCAAAGGTTAATTTGTTTAAAACGTTTGTTAATAGATACAAATAAAAACTCGAGACACATTTTACAATTTTCTCAATGTTTTCCGGCAGCACGGTAAACCCTGTCTGGCAGCAAGAAAGAATTACACTTCAGCGTTTAAACTGTTGTAAAATGTTGGTCCTGAAAAGAAGCTTCAAGTCACATCAGTTATCTTTTGTAGTTAACTATTCATAGCTAACAGAAAAAAATATATGCATAATAACCATGTCAAAAATTGGTCAATATTGAATTTAAGCCTTTCACGGAAATTAAGAATTCCGTTCCAAAAAATCACTAAAGGAACACATTCAAAAACGTTTTACACAAATAACATTCTGCTCATTGATGCGTTATTTTTGAGTTATTCAACTTTAAAGTTATAAGAACAGCGTATATAAAAGTGAAGGAACGGACACTTAAATATGCTGTAATATGGTATTAAAGTAACGATGGGTGAGGTTAGGGTAGGTTTTGGTAGGTTAGTTAAATAAACTAATCTAAAATAACATAAATCAATCAAAAATAGCTGACCATAGCTTACCCAAAGTGAGGCTGTTATTTTCACATCAAGAAGTGGGCATGTCCCGCTAGAAAAGTGGGCGTTACCCAACAATGCGGCAACTAAGCAATTGACCATATTATGTTATTCCTATCTGAACGTAATTATTGTTATATCTCAAAAATAGCGCCTCAGCAAGCAGAATATCATTCGTGTAAAACGTTTTTAAATGTGTTCCTTCAGTGATTCTTTGGAACGGAATTATTAATTTCCGTGAAAGACCTAAAATAAATATTGACCCAAAAATTAAACTAGTAACCAAGGATCAATTCTTTCTGTGGTTCCTTGTTGTTTCCGGTTTATTGGAGCTTTGGAGACAATTCCATGCATCCCCACAACTTCAGAGTTGTAGATTGATGCTCTGTATTTCAGCACATAGGCTGAAAGAAGTCACAATTTAAACAAGATTTCAGATGGTTTTATTTTCCTTATAGATGATAAATAGTGTACAACTATATTAACAATTTGCTTTTGGGTGAGTTCCATAAAGGGGCCACCTCAAACCAAAATTTTTAAGCAGAACGCTACATTAAGTATGATCAAGGAATTTTTCTAGGAAGTACGTTCTGCAGTGTAGCAATGGCTGTTGGAAAAATATAGTCAATGTATTCCTCAGCATCACAAGAGTAATTTGAATCATCAACAATATTAAAGTGGTGTAGGTGTGACCGAAGCCCTGCGTGCCCAACACGCAGACGAGCAAGTACTGTCTCCACCACGCAGCGGATCTTGTGTGCAGCCCACGGCCACCTCGCTGTATTATCTCTAATTTTCAGTGAATGACGTCCTTTTCCCGTCAGTTGAACCCCTCTTATCCATTCAGTGTTTCACTTTAATTCAAAGGCTCCACATATGATACTCTTTGCTTCTTCTGCAGTTCTTTAACTTAGGTTGGAATCACTCGGCGCTCGCGTCAAAAGTTACAGTTGTTTACATTCCTGCGAAAGTTCCCTGTAAAAAATTAGATACCCTAAATTTCAGTGGATGTAGAGAAATCTCATTCTACTAATAAATTTCTGTTTCTTACGTTAATAAGCAGCTTTAACCTCCTAATTTAACGAACTGTGATGTGTTATTTTCGATTTCTGGTATGGCATGCAGCCATTTTAGAAATTCAAATTTGAAATTTTCCATTACTGGCTCTAGAATTGGCGGTGGTGCCGCCTCCGCTGTCAGAAGATACGCTGAACTTTATCTACAATAAAAACTTATTTTCTATTTCAAAATTCAAAAACTAACGTGAATTACTGTGCAAGATTATTAATGGTGAATTTTTGAATAGTTTTGTATGATTAAACCTATATTGTAAGCCAAATCTTTCTGTTTTATGAGATGATGCTAAGATGAAGTGAAGTATTACACCATTTGCTGCAGATAATTAGGTAGCTGTCACGTTGGTGAGTTTCTTTTTTCAGATGAGTTAAATTTCACTGAAGCATGTAAACTTGCACTGGTTATTTATTCATAATATTAACCTAAGCCTTTATCCAGTTTACATGTATTTGGCTCATTTATTTATTTAAATAAACAGAAAAACACTAAATTAATCCTGAAACTTGTTAGTTTTTAAATATTTAAAAGTGAAACAGCCTAATTTAAATATAATACTTCATCATTTCATAAAGTTTTGCTCTAATTACCAGCCTTTTACATTTGTATTGTTTTTAAATTAACTTGCACAATTTGGATCTTTAAAAACCCACTCTTTCATATAAAGTGGTAAATGAGAAAATCTTGAGTAAACACTTTGACTTATGATGTAGTTTGTGCTGTTAATTTTGTTAAATTTGTAGAGCATATCAAGCGTTATCTGTAATCTTGAGATGTTCCAAATTTGGATAAAAGTGTTAGTTTGAAATTTTAAAATAAATTAAATATCTTTGATTATAAGGTTACAGCTGTATTATCTATTTTTGGTAAATATCGGGTTCAATGCACTTACGGAAATTAAGAATTCCATTCCGTAGAATCACTAAAGGAACACATTTAAAAACTTTTACGAGAATGACATTCTGCTTGCTGATGCGTAATTTTTGAGTTATTTAACTCGACAATGCCGCAAGTGCACGGAGCAGGGGAAAAGTTATTTTTGCAATATATGGCATAATTTATTATTTGCCAATCCCAGAGAGCCTGAGCCTACTTCTAAGATGTTTTAGTTAATAACATTATGAAGGTTATCACCCAAAAATGTTTGCGGGACTGGAATAGTGAAGACTTGAATCTACGTTATTCACTCCTACAGTTTTGCTAATGTTTGTTCTACGGTCGCCGCCATATTGAAACTGATGTCAAGTGCATAGCGATTTAAGTCTTCACTGTTCCGGTCCCGCTAAAATTTTTGGGGGATAACCTTTATTGTGTAATTAACTAAAACATCCTAGAAGTGGGCTCAGGCTCCGCAGGGTCAGCAAATAAATTACGCCATATATTGCAAAAACAGTAACTTTTCTCCTGCTCTGCACACTTGCGGCATTGTTGGAACACCCTCTCCTTTTGCACGAAAAAGCCATTTCATGAGCGCCGTTCTTATAAATTTAAAGTTAAATAACTCTAAAATAACGCATCAACAAGCAAAATGTCATTCGTGTAAAACTTTTTTAAATGTGCTTTTTTAGTAATTTTTTGGAACGGGGTTCTTAATTTCCGTGAGCACACTAAACCCCATAATGACCTTAATTTTTGTGTACCACCTCCATGTTTCAAATAGACTATCAATGCAGTAGAATAAATTTAGGTTATATAGATTTAATGGAAGCAAAAAGTATATTTTGGAGCTTGTAAAAAATGTATTGGGAGAATTTTGCGTATTAATTTGTATAAATCTAATTTTACCGTAAATTTAAATTGTTAAATGTTTTTTTAATTAATTTTTAAAATTAATTTTTATTACAATGGCAATTGAGTAACTAATACCATGTCATTATGGAAATGTGTAATAGTCATATAACGACCATCTTTATTAGATTAATCACTAAGAGATTCAAGGCCTAAATATTATTATATACTCAATAGTAGTTAGAGTAAATCTATCAAATTCAGATAAAATTGTACAAATGATGCTAAGTTGCAGCTATTTGGTGTATAGTTCTATTGGATCTGGTATTGACATGTATTCTTCTGATTAAAATATTAAGTTGTACCATAAGTTATGTCCATTTTTTACTAGTATGATGAAAGTAAAAACATATGGTAGTATTTCAGAACAGCACACTGATTGATTTTTAATTTTTTGTTGCTTGTATGATAATAATGTCATCAAAATACACAGGTTTTCTTCTATGCACTTACCGTTGCAAATGAGTATATAACGAGTTATGGCGGAATGTTGATTACCGCAATTCTAGTCTTTCAAGCAGGAAAAATTGTTACGTTTTCTTTCGTAGAAAATTTTTGAGGGTGAGACTATAATAGAATCTCTGTTCTGAGTGCTCTAATGCGCTTGAATGGAGGTTAGGTTATGTTGCGTTAGGGTAGATTAGTTTGGTTACATTACGGTACGTTACCGCTATAACTTGTTAAATACTCATTTGCAACAGAAAGTGCATAAAATAAAAGTGGTTTGTTTTGATGTCATTACCATTATATAAGCAACAAAAATTCAAAAATCGATTAGTGTGATGTTCTGAAAATTTACCAAACAAATCAAGTAACATTCATTTGTTCACCATATTCTCTTAACAACTTCTGACCACCTACTAATTGATTTTTTAATGTCCTTGTTCATAGAAACCTTTGATTTTTGAATAGAAAATGACCTGCAATTCATTTTCATTGTTTTCATCTCTCAAAGTTTTTCCGCTTAAATGATTGTCTAGCTTCCTAAAGAGATGGAAAGTCTGAAGGAGCAATATCTAGAGAATAGAGCAAATGCATCAACGTTTCCCATTTCAGTGTTTTAATTGTGTTCAAAGTCATCCGTGCTGTATGCAGACGCACATTTTTGTGGTGGAAGATGAGGCTTTTTTGGTTGGTCAAAGCTGTGTTTTTCTTTTTTTAAAGTGATATTTAGTTGTTACAACTGTTGACAGTACAGGTATGCAGTGATTGTTGGGTTGTTTTCAAAAAGCTTGTAGTGAATAATTCTTATGTCACACCAAACTAACAATAAATTTTTTTTTGGATGGAGTCCTGGTTTTGGTTGTGATTGCAGTTTTGCATGTCAAGCTAGCCATTGAAAATGACATTCAAAATTCCTTAACATGATCCTTTTTTCTTCTCTGGTAACAGCTTTATCCAGAAAAGGTTTATGCTGTTGGCATGAATGCAAAGAAACGCAGACATTTACGCACTGCTGTCGATCAACAGCGGAGAGGTCATATGGAACCCATTTCTCAGGTTTGGGTTCCTTTCCCAGCTTCTTTTTAAGTGTCGTTGAATTGTCATTGCACTCACATGAAATTCAAAACTCAATTGCCTTATGGATACTGCAGGATTAGCTTCAAATTTGGATTAGCATGAAAATGAATTGGACTTCTGGAATGACCTGATACCTTCATTAATTAAACAATGGGGATTTTCAAGTTTTGTAACATTGTTGTACGTAAACAAACATTTTGCAACAGTAATTTATTTTTAGATGACTGTTTTGTGGGTTTATTCCTTAGGTGCAACACAAATCTTGTTGCATAATTTTACTCTGGCAGCTGTAATCTTACCTAGTGATATCCTTGATTTTATTTATTTATAAATATGTTTGTTATCTGCTTCTTCCATCTCTGTCATGCTTGTAAGGATGCTTAATGACCTTATCGGTAATAGGAGTTTCACTAATATATAAGAATGTTTTTACCATAGGTTGTTTCTGTGATTGTGTTTTCATTCATAAATATCATATTAGAATTGTTCAGATTAGGATGGAAATATTTGTTTGTCATTGACATTTAAAATATTTACTCTAAGAAAATATGGAATCCTATCATTTTAATTTTCTGTGTGCACAAGCTTCTAATAAAGCACACGTGAGTATTGAATGTTCTTCTTATTAGCCTATCTCCATAATAGTTGGAACTTTTTCTTACGTATTTCCATCCTGAAGATTTACTTTAACCATTTTGCAACATGTGCTAAAGATGTCTATTTTCACTTTGGCTCAACTTTTAATCTTGCACACAAAATTCTCTAAGAATTGACCTATTTGCAATGAAGTGCTAACTATTTCTAAATAAAAAAGTGTTATACGGATGATGTTTTCATTGATTAACATGTGTCCAACATTTCTTCAGAGAAGTTTGCTTATGTAACTGATGCTTGTTTGCATCAGTTATGTATCTGTGAGAGACGGTTCTTTCTCTGTATCTGTTTGTGAAGCCTTGGTGCCCTTAGCACCCTGCCATGCAGCTCCTCAAGCCATCCTGGGTCAACCATGATGGTGAGTAGCCCTGAAGTACGGAAGTTACTTTTCCTACATTTCTACATGTGAAATAATTTCATTATTATTATAATCTCTGAGCTACATATTTGAATGTGTTTGTTTCAAGTTGTGGATGCAAGCAGACGTATAAATGAATGTGTTATATTGCTTGAAATTTTTCTGGTAAATTGAATGATTAAATGAGTGGTAATGTTACATATTTTAACATTTCCTGCAACTTATTGTAAGCAATTTTTTAGTGTTTTTCATAGCAATGTTTTATCAGTACTATTGAAGAGAATATCCTAGCCAGAACTATCTCATGGTGTTGATGGTATACCCTTAAGAGTCCATTCAGCTTTGTTCTTGCTACAGTTATTATTTGCTCATCTTGTTACAGATGGTCAGGCAATCTTCAGTGTTGACATCCATCCTGATGGTACCAGATTTGCAACAGGAGGCCAAGGGCAAGGTCAAGATGCTTCTGGCCGTGTTGTCATCTGGAACATGAAGCCTGTGCTGTCTGAAAAATTTGAGCAAGATGCAAATGTGAGTCTTATAGCATCCCCATTGCACATTATAGAGAAGAAGCTGTCAGGGTTAAATGTCAATGCTCTAGATGAGTGTAAATGTAATTGCAATTTCATTATCCAATACAATTTGAATAAAAAGTGCACTAACAAGGGCATCAGGGGACCTGGAAGTGTGGGAGGCGGAGAAGAGAGCTTGATAGCCTTCACAATGAGTGAACACTTCAAGTCTCTGAGTCACCTTTGATGCAGCATCAAAGAATTTCTATTGGTCAGCTCTTTCATTGGTGAATAGTAATAGAGTTATGACGTTTTTGACCTACAGACTTCTTTATTTAATAAGTTTTTCTCACCTGAGAAGTCAAGATTGTGCACAGAAGCATTGTGCAGTGGTGAATCATGCTGATGCATCTATCAATTGAAGAATTGTAAGATGTTTGAGGAGCATTTTACTAGATGAAGTAGCCCAGCAATCGGTTCATTGGTGGCAATTTTACCATAGTCTTGAGATTCAGACATGCTTAATTCTTTCACCCCCTAAGTCTTTCATGGTGGCAAATAAAATTTATATGTTTCACTGTAAGTAGAGAATGTTTAATGTTTCACTCATGTGTATTGTAGGCTTTCTCAGATAAGCCCTAAATGTTTTATCCATTGTAAGTTTTGGCAGGATAAGTTCCATGCATTCAAATACTGTTATTGGCCAAGTGTCACAAGGTTAGCAGCTGCTGTGATTGTCATCTTTTTTTCCATTGTGATTAACAACGGATAAAAGTGCAGTCAGACAGATCAGACATGTTGGAGGTTTATTTCTTTATCATTACATTTTGTTTCACTGGATAGGTTAGCATGTGTGTGTCAGATGTGTAAAGATTGTTAAAAAAAATAGGCTAAACACTGTTTAATCTTCATTGAGCATCTTTAGCTCATAGATTGAACCATCCTCTGTTTTTTTTCTACTAAACTCTCATCAATATTTTAGGGCTTACATTACCAGGTACTTAACACGTTGACCACGGTTGATACGCTTGATTTAGTTAGGTTGGATTAGGTTGGAAGTAGAGAATTTAAAAACCGTCTTCACTGCTGAATTGCATCTATGTCTTTTCTAAGCAAGATGAAAATTATAATTGCAAAATAATATTCTAGCTTGTTCACCTCAGTGTATTTTAAACAAAGGTAGTGAATTAACTGAAATATTACTGATTGATTCCAGTACAAAAATGAGCAATGTACTTAGTGGTACACATCCGACCAATACAAAGTCAATGTGTTAAATCCGATGAATTTTCCAGCTTCAGATTGGAATAAATATAAGTAACTGGCATTAAGTTAGGTTTTACCAGCTAATTTGTGTCCATAGCACAATAATGAGCTACATGCCTGTTTTGTTGCTATGTGTGCAGTGTCCCAAGCTGCTGTGCCAGCTAGACCAACATCTGGGCTGCGTGAACTGCGTCCGCTGGTCTCAGTCCGGCCGCTTCCTGGCCTCGGCTGGTGATGATAAGGTCATTATTATCTGGCAACTCAGCAACTATGGAGGCAAGTATTGCTTCTCAATCTTGTACAGCTTTATTTTAATTCACTGATATAGATATTTCATGTATTTTACAGTTCTTTGCTTTTTCATCCGAACTGCAGTTTTATTCTTGTGTCTAAACATGCTCAGTTTCTTCATGATTCTATTTTAATTGCTCAATTTTTATGAGTTAGTCTATGCTAAGAGGATTAAGAGTACTTCTCTTCATCAAATGTGATGCAATGTAATCAAGTTTTACTGTTGCTTGTAAATTTGTTCTTGTATTTGAAGCACTTCAGATTGCTTTTGGATCAGTATTTTGAGAATGATGATAGTTTTGCTGTGTAGCAATGGGTGTAACACCGCTGCTATGAGCTTGATGTAGCGCGCTGGTTAGGGCCAAGTTCAACAATAAAACACCCCCATTGGGGTATAAAAAACAGAATTGAATTGCTAGAACTTGGTGTTTCTTCACTGAAAATAACAGTCAGTTCATTTTATAAGCATGCTTTTGCGGTTGATCTTAGAAGAAAACTTTGGACTTTTTATGGACAACTAAGCCACATTTATCATAATGAGTTATGGGCGGCTAAGCTACATCTATTATTACGAGTTTTATATGGGCAACTGTACCACATCTATTACGAGTTTTTTATGGGCAACTATGCCACATCTACGTATTATAATTAACGGTTGTTCCTGTGTTAGGTGGCTCTGTGTTTGGATCGAACGTGGTGAACGTGGAGTGGTGGCGCTGTGTGTCAACCCTGAGGGGCCACGACGGAGACATCCTGGACGTGGCGTGGGCGCCGCGAGACACTTTCCTGGCGTCTGTGTCTGTCGACAACTCTGTCATCATCTGGAACTGTGAAAAGTGGCCAGGTGAAACATGGAGCTGCGACAAATATCTCGCAAGTTATTGAAGGCTTCTCTGGACATTGAATTTCTAATGGCCAGGTCACTGCTAGCATTCGAGCTTCATTGTTCAGAATTGAAGTAATAGCACTTTACCAGCCCCTTCTTATTTAGTTGTGTAATTCGAGTGCCTTGTGCAGCATCTGCCTCATCCTAATGTGCCAGCATCTCTGTAACAGCCCTCATCTTTAGTGTTGTGTAACAGCCCTTATCCTTAATGTTGTGTAACAGCTCTTATCCTGGATGTTGTGTAACAGCCCTCATCTTTAATGTTGTGTAACAGCCCTCATATTTAATGTTGTGTAACAGCTCTTATCCTGGATGTTGTGTAACAGCCCTCATCTTTAATGTTGTGTAACAGCCCTCATCTTTAATGTTGTGTAACAGCTCTTATCCTGGATGTTGTGTAACAGCCTTTATCCCTAATGTTCTGTAACAGCTCTTATCCTGGATGTTGTGTAACAGCCCTCAGCTTAATGTTGCGTAGCAGCCTTTATCCCTAATGTTCTGTAACAGCTCTTATCCTGGATGTTGTGTAACAGCCCTCAGCTTAATGTTGCGTAGCAGCCTTCATCTTGAATGAGCTGTAACAGTCCTCATCTTAGATGTTTTGTAACAGCCCTCATCTTGGATGTTTCTTTCTTGACACAAAGGGCTCACTATCTTGTGTTCTTTTAATTTTTCTCACAAAATTTCTAGTTGTGTGTATAAGCCCTCTTTCAAAGACGTATCAGAAATATTTTAAAAAGTATGACCCGCGTTCTTTCAAGGCTCTTGTTTATAGTGGTGAAGCAAAGGTAGTTTCTGTGACGGGCGCTTAGCATAATACAATTGATTAAAAATTTTGACTTTACCATCTTTTCAAAAGTGGAGATCACACACCTGACATCGATTATGCTTAGGATCTGTATAGTCATCATTTCAAGTGTTTTTTATTAGTTAACGATTGCATGTAATACTAAACTTCCTCAACTATGAAAACGCGTTTTATTAACTTTTCCCATGTTTCATGTTCATTAGTTGAATTTTCGATAAGCAACTATGCTATAAAAGGGTGAAAAAGAGACTTGAAAAAGAAATTAGGCACAGATTTTTCATGTACAACTTCCAATTCTCAGTAACTTTTTCTCAATGGACAACCTCGAATTTATGGCTACTGTCGCAACACGAGCTGCAGGAAACAAAGAAGTGACAGTATAATGTAAGAGTGTGCGTTTCGTGCAGAGAGGGTGCGAGTGCTGCGAGGTCACCACGGCCTGGTGAAGGGCGTGACGTGGGACCCCGTGGGCCGGTATCTCGCCTCGCAGGCCGACGACAAGACGCTCATCGTGTGGCGCACCTCGGATTGGTCCCAGGAGACAGCCATCACCAAGCCTTTCCAGGGGGTGCGTCGCGACTTGCTCGAGCACAGTCTCTTGTCTCCTGGACTTGTTCAATGAATTTATGATAAGGAATGTTTTGTTCTTCACTCATGGCCTATTAAAACTTCATTCCACACACGGTGTCCCTGTCTTACTCACTATATTTAGGATTCTCTGACAATAGTGTTTGATTGTTTGCTCTTCACTCATTGTCACCTCATTCCAGCAGGGGGGTGGTGCTGTTGCTACTTGCACGCACACACTGTGTCTAAGTCTCCCGGTCTTATTCAACGTATTAATGATAGTGTTTGATTGTTTGCTCTTCACTCATTGCTTATAAAAACCTCATTCCTACAGGTGGGTACTGTTGTCGTTACTTGGACACTCACAGTCTGTAGTCTCCCGGTTTTATTCAATGTATTTATGATAAATTGTTTGATTGGTTGCTCTCCACTCACTGCTAATAAAAACCTTCCAGCAGATGGGTGCTGCTGTTGCTACTTAGACACACACAGTCTGTAGTCTGCCGGTCTGATTCAGTGTATGCATGAGTCTCTGATAATGTCATTGCTTTGAGACCTCACTCGTGACTCTTCTGTCATTGGCTACGAAAAGTCCCTCAGCTTCTGACAATGTTTGAAATACTTCAGTAGGAGAAGTGCCTTCAAAGTATTCTTTAGGTAAATATTGAGTTTCTTGCTAAAGCACTCACAGGGTGATTCCAAAGAAATCTCTTTCATGTGGAATCCAAATTTCACGTTGGCTCTTATTTCCTTGTTTGGAGTGAGTTTCTTTCCCCACTAGGAGCTGGAATTGAGGATCGGATGAAGACTTTTGAGAGTAGGGTTTGAGTGAATTTCCTATTTTACAATGAAATATGAATAGAATTGGAGCTTTACATTCGGCTGTAAATCTTCACAGGCTTCCAAGTAAGCTGTGGCGTCTGACTTGCTCCCCACCTATGACTGGCTAAGTTGTTGGCATTTCTGAGACGTTTACCTAATTCATCTTCGTTAAGTCAAGAATAGTTCTCTAATGAAAATGTTCTGATAAGGACAAGAGATGCTGGCGTATTAGGCTAAGACAGGTGCTAGACATGCACTTATTTAATCTATACTTAAAGTTCTTGTGTTACATACTAAATGTTGGTGTATTCCAGTTAAAGAGAGTATGAACATATAGGCGCACAAAGTTAAAATAATGGTTGTAATAATGAGTAGGAGCAGTAAAGGGATCTTGTAAACAACTCATGAATAGCTGATGTAGTGCGATTTCATAAATAAAGCACTAGGAAGCTTAGCAAAGGAGCTATTGCATGACAAACTGTAGATAATTCCTTTGTTAGAACTTGTATACTAACTGGTCACTCTCCATTTTTTGTGTGATGTTAGCAGTCTATATTGCCACCATAGATTGTCGGCTATATATTGCGTGATGTTGGTGGTCCGTATTGTCACCATAAACTGTCGGCAATATATTGGGTGATGTTGGTAGCACATTTCGTGACAATTAACTATGGGTAAATTGAATGATGGTGGGCCATATCATCACCATTAACTGTCGGTAATATAATTGGGTGATGTTGGCAGCACATTTGATCACCATTGACTACTGGCAGCACATTTTATTACCTTTGATTTGTTGTTGCAGTGCGGGGGTACAACGAGCGTGCTGCGACTGAGCTGGTCACCTGACGGCCAGTACCTGGTGTCTGCCCACGCCACCAACAACGGGGGCCCCACTGCTCAGATCATAGACAGAGATCACTGGACCACCGACAAAGACTTCGTGGGGCACCGCAAGCCCATCACTTGCGTGGTGAGTAGTGCTTGCTTTATTTGAGGCCAGGATGTCATTTGAGAAATTCTAGCATATCATTCTTGAGAGTTGACTGTTGCTGAATTTGGTTGTTGGTAAGGTTATACAAATGAAACAATGACCATGTAGTCAATGAACTGCAAGTATGAAGAACTACCACGTCATGTGTTAAATCGCAGTTGAATATTGTATTGTATCCTGTTGCAGCGCTTCAACCCAAACATCCTGAAGAAGGCAGACAGTGCTGGCAAGAAGCCGGTGCAGTATTGCTGTTTGGCTGTAGGCTCCCGTGACCGCTCCCTCTCCATCTGGTTCACATCCCTCAAGCGACCTCTGCTCGTCATACATGATGTCTTCGAGGACTCGGTCGGTTTTGTTAGTTGTGCTTGCTTACTTGGCCTGAAAATCAGTTCTGAGTTGTTTAAACTTAGCTTGTTAATCGGTAGGCAAATAGTTTATTTTTTATATAATGTCAAATGTTTAGTTTGTTGAAGCAAATAACTGGTTTCGCTTATGAAATGTAAGTTATATTGATCGTTTTCAAACCTTGGCGTAGAAGTTAGTTATTGTAACGTTGATGCTTAAGCATTGATTTTGAGGAAAAATATTGTCACTCGTCATGCCAGGTACTTGAATATCTAAGCTTCACGTCTTCTCCTGTTGTTAAATGGAGTTTACCGAGTTGGATGAAGTGCAGTAGTGGGAGTGACCTGAGCCCTGAAGGGTCTAATAGAGGCGAACTGTGTTAACACGCTCACCGCGGTTTGTAAACTATTGGTTTGGTGAGGTTGTAAGTTGCAGAATAGGGAAATCAACTTCACTTCTCGAATACACACATTTTTATCTTTCCTAAGAAATGTGACAAATACAATTGTACGATAACATTTCACAAGGTAAGAGAACAGTTATTTCTTAAAAAGGTTGAGAAACAGACGAAATGTCATTCATGTATACCGGTACGTGAATTTGCAATTTGCCTAGTGATACGCATGGCCCAATATGCAGGGAACTTGTCAATCCTGCAGGTTTTGGACCTGTCGTTCAGCGCGTGCGGCCGCCATCTACTGGCTGTCTCCAAGGACGGTACTCTGGCCTGCATCAGCTTCTCAGCGCAGGAGATGGGACGTGCTTTGTCCAAGGAAGAAGCCGTGAGTTACTGCTTTAAATTATTTCCTCTCGTATTAGTGTGTGCTTTTGATAGTTAATGCTTTGAATCATTTATGATTTTATTAGTGGTATATTTGCGTTCTATTTCTACATTTCTAAGTCGTCATGAAATGGTATTTTGGGATATGTTTTAATATTTGTGATGGGTGTTCCTTGATGTTGTCTTTCCATTTCTTCATTTCTTCAGTTTATAGGTTCTATTTGTGGCGTTACAATTTCGAATAATGCTGTACGTATACTTCATCATGGCATCAGACTTGGAATTGAGCTCTCACTTTTAACTCGCTAGGACAGTAGTGAATAGGTTTGTGAGTTCATCACCCGCAAAATATTGTTAACTTTTATTCATCAGTCTTTCTTATTAAGTTGAAAAAAACGAGTGTATTGTGGGTTACATTTGAACTCAGTCTATAGGCGGACAGTGTTCCTCATGTGTTTAGACGTTTAGTACGGATAAAAGTACACACATTTTGTGCCTGTTTCTAGTACTTATTGAGGATGGTAACTTCAACCTTGAAAAATACCTTACTAAGATAATAAAACCTACAGAGAGGTGATGTAAGCTGATAAACGAGGGTTGGTCGGAAGGAGAGTGTCTGAAGCTTGTGTCACTGAGTGAACATAAAATACACTTAGTATCACACAGAAGCTTAAAATTTATTCATCATGATCTGTGTGTTCAATGCACTGTGCGCGCATTCTCACCACGCAGCACTCTGTGTGTATGCTGGAAGTATCACAAAAGCTGCAAATTTAACACGTTAGCCGCGATGGGTTAAACTGAAGTTCAATATTCAACTCAAATTTAAATTCAAAAGTTGTTAGAAATTGTATAAATTCCAAGCATTAACTGGATCCATAAAATACTATTAATTTTAAAAGATTGTTAGAACTTTTTCAAACAACCCACCAATAGGCCGTATTGCAGTCAGCGTGTTAACGAGCATTAGTTGTGCATTTCAGTGCGGTTTTGAAAATTTCTCCCTTCCCATGATGGCGAGTACATGAAGCTATACGGAGGTGTGCAGACAATATCACAAAAGCTGCAAATTTAGCAAGCATTAGTTGTACATTTCAACGCATTGAAAATTTCTGACTTCTCAGGATGGCGTGTACATGAAGCTCTACGGAGAGCGGAGCACAGGAGCTGCTCTGCAGGCAACCCCAGCTGCCATCATCGACAACCCTGAAGTGCTGAAGGCCCGGCAGCTGGCAAAGAGTGCCCAGCAGTCGCCAGTTGCCACCGCGGGTATTGCTGGGCCTGCCACCAACGGACCGGCCGCCACTGCGCCGCTGCAGCGAGGGCCTGATAAACAGATCGAGCGACGCACCATAGACGGGAGACGGCGCATCACTCCTGTGTTCATCCCGCCCTCTGCTGACGGGTGAGCCAGCTTCTCTTTCCTTCACTGTGTGGTCTTCCTGTTAATGCGTTAACCGCCAGGGGTTACACTAATGTTAAATCTAACTCAAATTTATGGGCAACTGTTGTTGAGAATTTTGAAAATTTCAAACATTAACTGGATCGTTCTTTCATATAGCTTTGATTAAGTACTTGTGAAAATTGAGTTTGTGACTACTGGTTGGTCAACAGCATTATGAAAATTAATTCTGTGTATCACCAGTGGTTCACATGTAGTCAACGATGCTGTTATGCAGTCCGAAGAAGTCTCAAAATGGAAATTTAAAGTAAAGAATTTCTTACCTATCTACTCACTAACTGGTTTACATTCCTCATGTTTTGTGTTAGAATGTAAAAAAAGTTTGCCTGCCTCATATGCTTAGCTGATTACATATCAAGATACTTGAAATTCGAAATGTACCAGCGACAAAAGTGCCGCTGAATAATGGAAGTTGTATTTATGGTTAACATCTTCCCTGGAAGCATTTCTTGCGTCAGTTAGAAACGTGTACCACTTGGTTGGTATGAATGTGGTGTATCAACTTTTTTGGAAATGGACCATTTTTCTTTCTTTTCAAACTGCATTTATCATTGTATAAAACATCTTAGGCAATTTCTCCTGTTCCTCTCTACAGTGTCCAGTGAAGCAGCGTGATGATCTTGTGTAGCTGCAGGGTTTTAATATTTATCTTTTAATGGAGTATTTCTCTATACATTCCTGTCTTGGGCAATATAACACTCAAGTGCCACACTTGAATTGTGATGATGAAGTCGGGTTATGAATTTAACCCAACTCCTGTTTCTATTTTGTGAACTTTTGCAGGGCAAACTTGAGTTTCGAAAGCTTCTTTGAAAGTCGTACTGAGAAGAGAAAGGTAGTTATCGAGAAGCTTGATGGTGTGGTGGAGCCTAATGTGACTCCATTGAAGAAACGCCCGCAGTCAGACAGCGCTAGCAACACCAACAGCAGCCCCGTGAAGGTGCCAATGGCTTCTCTAGGAGACAGCGGTCCTACTTCGACACCTGGTTTGCCAGAGCTCAACGGCGTCAACCCTGGACTTACTGCACGACTTGAATGGTTTGTTCACACTTTTTTTGGTGTAACACGTTCAATACGTTTCCACGGTTGCTACGGTCGGTTTAATTAGGTTGGAAGAAGCAAAATTGAAAAGCAATCTCAACTGCTGGATGATATTCATTTAAACTTGTACTTAAATAATTGTAGTTAAATCAGTGAAATGCTAGCCATTGTTCCTGGTATGTATATGAGCAATTTACCAAGTGGTACACATATGCACCTATACGTAGTGAACGTGTCAAAGACTGAAGATTTGCTTGAATTTCATTTCAGGACAAAACTCGGGATTTCTGTGATTTTGTGTCTGTTATTCTGACGGCTGTAGGCAGGAAAGAGGTTCTCGTGTTCTGCATGTGGTGGTGGTCTAAAAAAATCGAAATGATGGCTTTGAGAGGTAAAATGATAGTTACAAATGGATAGATTAGCAATGACTAAGTAGGAAAGTTTGTGTCAAAATAGTTACAGAAAAATGTGTTTATTTTTTGGGAGTGAGAACACAAAGTTTGCAAGTTCACAGAATGTACAATGGTGAACTACCTGCAGCTTTTGCTGATGCATCTAATTTGTCAAAAAAGGAAAGCCGTCATTCAAGTTCTTTTTGATAATGACATTCGTTAATTCACTTGGCATTGTCATTTGTGTTAATTTTTGGAATGCTGTTTAATAAAGAAGATGATGAAGAAGTACTTCATGCGCACAAACCCATCAAAGAAAAAATGGTTTGAGCTTTGCCTAATCCTCGACACAATTCAAGTTAAACGTAAGTGCGAGGGAAATTTTTGTCACTACTTTTCCAAAATTCAAATCGTACCATAGCAATAATGTTCTAATGCTCAAATCCCCTCAGGGGGATACAATTATTGTATCTAAGGGAATTAGCACTCACAGGGGGAAAATGTGAATGTGAGGTCCTGAGCTGAGAGTTAGGTTGGCCTTCTTTTCGTTGGAATAGATGTTTTTTGTTATGTTAAGGTTCACTGCTTTTCTGTTCTTACTTGCTTCTTTGACTTTTACCTTCTTTTCATGAACTTTTTTCTCAACACACAGTTTCTATGCCCTTCCTGCAAAGATTCCGCGTTCCCTGATCTCGCTATTAAATGGTGCTTTCCTTCTTCCTATCTTTGGATCGCCTTTGTTGCAGATAGGAAGGCTTGAACTAACATCTAATCTAACTAATGCTTATAACGTTGAAATAAATGTTTTGACGGAATTGGCTCAACAATAGCGGTATCATATTTACACCTGCAGCCAAGATAAAGCATCGGAGCAGCCCGCGCCGGAGCAAGCACCGAGTGTGGCGGTGAAGCGCAAGCTCGACGAGCCGCAGCCCATCGCAGTGAAGCGGAAGCGAGGGCGGCCGCCTCTGGACAGGTCACTGCACAATTCGAACAACAACTCCACTGCCTCGGCTACTCCTGCTGCCGCCCCTGCAGTCTCTTCTGCTCCACCGTCTGTTGCAGGTGACTTTACCTGGTTTCGAAAAACCTCATTTATTCACCTGATGCATTACCTTTACCTGATGCATTACCTTTACCTGATGCATTACCTTTACCTGATGCATTACCTTTACCTGATGCATTACCTTTACCTGGTGCATTACCTTTACCTGATGCATTACCTTTACCTGATGCATTACCTTTACCTGATGCATTACCTTTACCTGATGCATTACCTCTACCTGATGAATTACCTTTACCTGATGAACTACGGATAGTTATTAAATTTCCTTCACCTGTTGAATTACCTTTGCCTGATTAATGACGTTTAACTGATAAATGACATTTACCAGAGAAATTACCTTTATCTGATTTATTTTTGAATATCTTTTAATTAATACTAGTTTATGCTCTTCGTGCTGTGGAACCCCAATCTACATATGTCGGTCAATGCTGAAGTTTAATAAAAATTAAACCACAAACTGCTATACTTAACTGACAGAAAGATCGTCACTCATCACACACTTGAGGCTGAGGCTTTGGACAGACGGACGCGGCTCTTATTATAGTATAGATTGTGCCCTCATTTCTATTTCTCGTCACAGGTTATAGCTGAGTCCTAAACTGTTTATGAACACAGATCTTTACTTCAGTTTTCCTTGCACTTGAGCAGTTCATGCAGGTGCTACCGTACCGTTGGCTGTCCCTGCAGCTGCTGCTGCTGCTGCTCCTGCAAAGCCTACTGCTGCTCCTTCAGCGCCACCTGCAGTAGCTCCTCTTGCTCACATCCTCCCTGAGGCGAGCTTTGGCAAATTCCACAAAATCCAAGTAAGCACGAGCTGCTCATCGGAACTCATTTTACGAGTACAAGCTTTGTGTGCTTCCTGCTGTGAGAGGAATGTATGCCGTCACTATTTTCTTCTCTGATTAGTCAAACGTTGTGTTTCGTAACTTCTGCGGTGTTTCACTGGCTGCAATATGTATTACTGCGCGGAATTTATTTTTAAACTTGTATAATTTGTTGCTTGGTCGTGATTTACTGGTGACAAAACTGTTTGTTGTGGTTTTTGAATTTCTCATTCTTGACCGGGATTCAAAGTTGCTACGGTTCAATACTTGTTGGTGAATTCGCATGAAAGCTGTTCTTTTGGATTAGATTTTGACTTATATTGTTAGAATAAAAATGACCAATACTCACTCTCAGCACCTCTGATCACTGGAAAAGTTAAATATTAGAAAACAAGTATTATGGAAACAAACAATTTTCTGATGAAACATACAAACATATGCTTTTGAAATAATGTCGATTTCACTACTTATGCAAAGGAAATTGTCTTGGCTTGACATAAAAAACTTTTTAGGAAACTCAATCATTACTGCTCATACCTGCTTGATTTGGCAAACTTGCTCTCTTTATATTGTGATAGTCTTCAGAGAGCTGTGCATCTTTGTGGTTGTCATTAGAATATTGTCGAGGAGGTAGACTCATGTTGTGATAAACTTACCATGAATTGATGTAGTGCAGGTCGACTTCACCATTGATAGTAAATAAAATTTATCCTCAGGCATTGTCTGAGACTGGCACTGAAATATTCAAGCGTGGTAAGGTTAACCCTTTAACGTCTGCATTTTGTTCTCATATTACCATTATCACAACCACCATCATTAAACTGGCATCATGTAGTCTCCGACATCACAAGGAAGTGACTACCACGCAACAATGAACTGTGCCCTAATGGAACACATTAGGGCACAAATTTCACAAGGAATAAAATATATTAGAGCTGTTCACGAAAGTGGATGTTGAAATCCACTCTGACGGTACCGGGTTAAATATTTTAAATCTGCATTGTTGATTGATTTGATGTATTTCTACAGGTAAACAGTGGCAGCGGTGGGGGCGTAGTGGTGGTGGAGAACAACTGGAAGAGTTTGAGCGGGAGCAGCGGGGTGCACCGCATCAGTCGCGTGCGTGAGGGCGCGGTACTGTGGACCAGCCACACCACCGTCAGGGTGGTTGCTGCCGCTGTGGGCACCAGATGTGTGGCTCTCGCCTGCTGCGACTCCAGTCTGCAGATCTTGTGCCTCAAGACAGGTGATCTTATAGTTCCACCCCGGGGGAGCACAACTTTTGTATCTAAAGGAATTAGCGCTCCCAGGAGAATATGTGAGGTCCCTAGCTAATGGTTAGGTAGTCCTTTTGTTGAAATAGAATAAGCTTTTTGTTTTGTTACGGACCATTTTCTTTCGATTCACTGCTGTCCTATTTTTCAGCACCTACTACTTGCTGCTTCAACTTTTATCTTGTTTCATGAACTTTTTCAACTAACTGTTTTTATGCTCCTTCTCGCATAGATCCCACGTTCCCTTAACTCCATACTAATTGGTGCCTTCGTTCTTCCTCTCTTTGGAACGCCTTTGTTACGAATGATTTATATATAGAGGCTGCCGCTGTTCACGACAGTCACTTCTCGCCATAAATTGTCCCGCCGCTAAATATAAGGAATGTGCTTGTGACTATAGTTTCTACCCCTTGATAGGATCAAGTTGGACTTAATTTTTCGAAATGCAGGATTGAAAACGGCATATTTGTTGCAGGTTATTTGGAATTATACATAAAAAATAACGGAGAAATATATTTCCATTTGAAAAATGTCTAAAGTATAGACTTGTATTGGATTTTAATATTTGATGGAAACTGACATTTTTTATTCATGAGTACTGATGTAAAGTAAAAGTGATAGGTATGTTGATAGACGGTAAATGTCTTTTTACGATCACAGATGGAATGAAACATCTGAATATGATAACTGATTTTTCAGATACGAAGTCAAAAGCTTGAACAGAGTGTATATAACGTGTTTTGTTTATAAAAGCATGTAAGATTTTTCAAACTAAAGTTATTACTTCTGTTATTAGTAGATGAGATTATTATTATTATTATTGTTATTGTTATTATTAGACGAAAATAAATATCATCCGAGAGTCAATAAATTTCTACACAACTGGGAAAAGGAGCAAAAAAATTATAGCAGAGCTGGTAAAGGAGCAAGTCTGCGACCTCTGCTGCTCCGCAATCACGCACCATCCATATTGGTGTTTAGTAAGACACTGAACTCATTGTTCAGCTGGCTTTAAATTGTCTGAGGAACTGAAAAGGATGCCAGACAACACTTTTTTTGCACGCAGTCTTCATATTGTAGCTACCGCTTATGTGTGGCAGGCAGAATGAAACAGCAACTATATGTGTAGACGCGTCGCTGAATGGGACCATTTTTGGGACTAACTATAAATAGTTTTGCCGCTTGGAATGGGCTAATGAAAATTTTTGCTGTGGATTTTTTTATTCTTCGTCATTTCTATGTCCACTTTCACTGAAAAAGTGCCACGACCCATAAGCAGTGTTGTATTGTTACATTTGAGCAGGTGGTGAACTGGTTCCGAGTGTGCAGTTGGCTGGCAAGTGCGCAAAAATGTGCGTGTTGAGAGACTACCTGTTGCTGCTCACAACTTCTGCGCGCATCACGCTGTGGCACACTGCTCGCAGAAAGTGCCTCCTATCGGAATGCGTCCGTCATCTTTGTAAGTTCTCCAAATCATTTAGTTTCATTTTTTTGTGATCAATGTTTGTTAACACTTGAAACTGAGATTTTTTTGTACTATTAGACCTATCTCTTACATTTATGTACAAGCAGGCGCAGAGTCAAATTCGATTGATTCAAATTGAAACTGACCGTTTAATATTGTCTTTGTTCTCATCAGTGGCGAATACGATACCTTAACTTCACTTGGAAAGGTTACGCCAAGGCACATCTGCACATTGTCAATTCCTACTCTTCTCATGCAATCTTGGGGCTTGATAGTTTTCTTGGAGACAGATCAAGTTTTCCACAGAAACAACAACTTTCAGTGCAAGAGGCTGGAGCGAGCTTAGGCTTCTTTTTGCTTATAACTTATCTCACTTCTCTCGACATCATAACTCTTTGTCAGGAGGGGCAATTCTGTTGGAATTATTTGTTTGTCAATCTACTTGATTCTTGTACCTCTCATCAGTTTGGAGTGGTCATTGCCATTGCCATTGCTGTAACTGTAGCTAGAACAAAACTTCTTGTAAATAACTTTTCATAAAATTGTTTCAAACCTCGAAACCCATTGTTATTTTGCTGATCTGTTTATGTACACAAGTTTTTCATTGTCTAAACTGATAATTATAATTGTTGATGCTATTCATGAAAATAGTGGACGGCCGCATGGGAAACGAGGGAGTCCAAAGTATTCACCTGCTGGAAACAGAAGCAGAACAACTTCCTGATAATCCTAACGTCACTGCGCCAGAGACTGTTACTGACAGTGGAGCAGGCACTGAAGACCTATGCAACGGTCACATGGATGCTGCACACGAGAAGCAGGCTACAACAAACGGTGCTGATGAACAGCAACCGAAAGTGACTGAGACACAGAAAGCAATTAAATCAGACATGAGGAAACCGAAGGCAACTGAAAAACAGGAAACGACCAAACCAAACGTGAGGAGCATAGATATGACACAGTCCGGTAATGCCTCACCCCAAGACGACGATGAGCGCTGCATCCCAGTGCTAACGCTAGGGTCAGGCGAGGTGTTTGCGCGATGCAGGGCGCTGGAGTCGTGGCTGCAGTTGGGAGAGACCCCAGCTGTGCGGCGGCTCGTGATCAGGCAGTACAGCTGCCTGCCTCCTTCTGCCCCCCCTCACGCTGACCCGCCCCTGGCTCGAATGCTGCACCACACTGCTGCTTAGTGAGTACTCAGGTCATTACTTGCTCAAGTCCTCTTAGTAACATGACTTAGATGACTTGACTTAGATGACTTACTTAGATAACTTACTTATATGACTTACTTATATGACTTACTTATATGACTTACTTAGATGACTTAGATGACTAACTTAGATGATTTATTTAGATGACTTGACTTAGACGACTTATTAAACTCATCCCAGCTCGAAAGCAAGAGTTATTTTGCTTGAAATTTGTTTTTATACGTAACTTGGTCACTCTTCTTTAACATTTCCTAAGTCTATATGCGAGTGTGGTATCTTCCCCTTGTAAACATCAGGGATGATTTGCCCCGCAATGTGTGAATAAAGTGACTTATAATGGAATTTGAGTTATGCTTGAGCTTATATATTTTATGTCCATCAGAAATATAACTGTGAACAAGTATTCCAAATAACTTCTAGTTAGACGTTGTTTGCTTTTAAACTGTTGAAAAGTTATCAGTTGATGTGAAGATATCTGGAATGTCACACCTACTACACTATTATTTTGACCATAGAAATAATTTGATTTTTCGTAACAGTGTGTATAGTCTCCTCTTGAGGAATGGGAAAGGCAATAGGTTTGGGATAATTAGATTTGTCTTCAATTTATAATATGCTCTGGGGATTGGCCCCTGAGAGATACTGTTGAGTTACCTCAGTTGTAGATAGACCTGCTATCTTTTGTGCTTGTTTCAGTGCTCATTCCATCTCTATTATATCTTTTTTTGTTTTTTCTACCTCTTCTTTCCTAACTTGCTGTTGCAATGCAGAGTATCCTGTGTAGGAACACACTTTATGCTCAGATCCCCTGTTTTTACTATCCATACCACATAGGCCCTTTTCTTTGCTCTCTGGAGATTACCTTTGATGGGGCTAGAAAGTTTTGATCTAACCAATAATGATATTAAAAATAATATGTATCTGATATACCATACACGTTATCACTAGTTAATTGTCTTTTTCTTTCACTGCTTGGTAGATTATTCTTTCGCTGTTCACTAAATTGTAACTTTATTTCCTCACCAGTGTTGGGAGCAGTCGTTCGATGGCTGAGACCAGCAACAGCAACGAGCTTCGTGTCGTTGTCACGGAGTCTTTCCTTAAAAAGATGCTTACGTCCTCTGCCTACCTCTCGTCCGCACGAGACTATCGCTTCTGGTACAGCAGGCTCGTCACCTTCTACATCAAGGAAGGTCAGAAAGGGAAGGAAGGAGGAATTCTCCAATTCTGAAACATAGCCCGAAAGTTCCTCCTCTGGTATCGCTACGTGTGTTCTTGAACAACAGATGCCTTGGTGTATTATGGCCTTTTGCGAGTAGAATTTACCCAGAACGGGTGATGTTTAGAAATTAATATCAAACAACCATTTACCCATTACCAGAGAGCATGGTAACAGGTTCATTTCATGCCTTCGGTAGATGAGCTAACCATATAGCTTGGTGAATAATTTTTATCTAGTAAGAATTTGAATCACTTTGAACAGATGACGTTGTTAATAATGTAACATAAAGTGATGGTGTGAAAGGCATTTACACCAGACACACTTCGAGCTCATTAGGCTGCTGTGCGGACTCCTGTCCTTTGAGTTGCCTTACATGTGTGTAAAGGCTTCATTTTTCCTCGTTCGTTATAAAATGTTAATTTATGATTTTGATACTTCTTTACATTTTATGTCCTTCCTGAATGTCGTATTTTAGGCTGACCAATGAAAGGCTTGTATATAAAATGCTGTGTTGAAGTTGTGAGTGAAATTATCTTCGTAATTCTTATTACTCAACAAGGTATAGTTGTTAGCTTCAAAAAGCTTGCTTTTATTTTATTATTGAGAGAGTAAGAAATAGATGTAGCTGCGGGGAAAATCAACTTTGTATAACAGAGCTGATCTTTAATACGTCAGTTTAAATCTTGTGTTAGGAGAAATATCTCTAAACGGCAGGTATTGTCTATTACTTTTTATTAAATGAAGAAGTATTATTAGTATTACTTAGCGATGTCAGTTTCAAAGTACATCGCCCTGTTTTTAAAAAAGGGAAATTTTTCTCAGGCCGGGAACGGGAGCTGAGAAATGTGTTTGAGGAGCTGATGGCGCCACCCTCCTCATCCTACGACGGTCCCGTGACCACTGTTCTGCCGTGCCACCGAGCGCTTCTGGTAAGTCACTCAAAAGCAGGTGGAGATGTGAGCATCAAATTCAAGGGCCGAAATTTAAAAAAATCAGGCTGTCGCTAGAGAAATAAAGACTTTGATAGAAATTGAAATTAAAGCTACTTGAAGTGTAATAAAACCAAATACTCTACCTGAATTGATCTAGGACTGCTTATGCTGGTATACTTTGAGTTCAATAAAGCTTGGAAGTGGCCACTCCGCAATACAGCAATTTTGCTTGTTTGCTCTGCATAATTTACATCTACGGTCATGTGCACGAGCTGCCGAGCTCGGACAAATTTTAGTGAGATGCGTGACAGGGCTGAGGAGGAAAGCCAAATGCCTTCACTTCATCGTGTGGTTGTTCCAGGACAATCTTAGTGTCTCCTAAAGCATATCTGCCGTTTCGATTTTTGTTTCTAGCGTGCCATGTCTACCCATTGTTCGGGTTTGTATTTTGTTGAAGATTATTTAATTTTTACATCGCGCATCATTCCATATTTTATGCTCTTTTTACATACTCTGTGATGAATATTTCTCAAAACTTTCTCTAAGCTTATTTCAGGAACGAGTGAATATCTATCTGTGTGGTTTGTTTATAGTTCTCTTCAGTATTGACTAATTCATTTAATACCGCTAATTTTGAGTAAATTATTTATTATAGTGTTGTAATTCAGCTTGCGATTAGGGTAACCATGTAACTCGTTAGCAATGAATTTTATTCCAGTGTAAAAATTCCTTGTGCATATTTATGCATCCATTTAAGCTATGCTTTTTTGCACGTGCAATAATGCAGGCGCAAAACCGCCTTGTTTCAGTTATCTTATTTCTCCTGTGAAGCCCAGAGCCATTCGTCGGGACCTTTTGTAGAGATAAATTCATAGTGTCTGAGACGCCGGTCTAACAGTTTTGCAATTCATGACGAATTACCCCTTCTGCATCCCTGACTCTTCAAACCAGAAAGCTGGATGGAGCATAAAGCCCTCGATGGGTTGATTACACTCGTATTTGTGTGCTTTTTGCAGTGCGTTTTTTCAGTCGCGAATGTTTAGAGTTTTTAGTTAATGTTTCATTTTTTTTTCATTTGAATTTATAAGCCTCTTTTGATGCACATTCTTAATGCATTTACATTTCACCTCTGATATTGTATAGATCATTTTTATGACAGCTGTTCATTTGGAGTCTTAAAATGTTTCTTCATTCGAGGAAATTTTTTGCTTCTATTTTTTATTTACCTAATATCTATTAAATTGACTCACGTCAATATTATTTTTATTTTTCTGTGAATCATTGCGGAATTTGTGCAAACCTGTTCTGTCGTTAATCATTATACTGATCGTTCTCCATGCCATAGAGTTCTGATGAATACATCTGCACTTTCAAGGACGCTTGTTATTGTAGACCAAGTTTCATGGGAAATTCAAGGCAGTTTGACCTTACTTATATTGTTTAGACATAACTAAATTTCCGCGCGTCTGCAATTTCAAGCCCGATAATGCTTATAGACAACGTTTCGTCGTAAATTCTAGATAGTTTGATCTTACTTATTGCACAAAGACATGACCAAATTTGGGCGTGCAGGGCCGAGACACGGTGGCGCTGGTGCGCGGTTATCTGCAGGAGCTGCTGCTGCTCGATGCCGGTGGTCGCCTCCAGCGTCTCTACACCGAGTTCAAAGAACTCGTCGACTCCTCCCTCATCAACTCCGAAATTATGATCTAAATCGGACTTTTTTGTTCTCAAGAACGCGCAGTATACTTTTCTCATCTCATATGGAATTTTTTGTGCCTCGGACATTTTGCAACCGTTGTTCGTGCAGCTCGTGACGAGCTACACTAATCCAAGTGAGTGTTTCTGAGTTTCTATTTTCGAAATCAACAGTTTAGCTTAAGCTAGAAGCTCACCTTTACTCCGATACCTTCTTTTACATCAGCAAAGGGCGACTAACTGAAAAAAGTGAACAATCGCAAGCTTCTCTTGGTACTAGAGGTGTTTTGGGAGGATACTTAACTTTCCCGAGCCAGACCCGTTGACTTAGGAACCATTTCAGTAATTGCTCCGAGTACTCTTACATAATTCATCAATGCTGGACGCCTTACGATGGCCTGAAAGGTTTCTCGGCTGATGTCTACACCTGGAGAGAGTGATTTTACGATATTTTCTCGGGGTAAACCTCTGTATTTCGTGTTTACTGTATCATGATGATGAAGAATGTCTCTAGAATTGAATGAATGTTGCGTCTAAACTACTAAGTAACTTTAAGCAGCTATTTGATCTCGCGAGTATATGTAGTAATCGAAACATTTCAATTCGTGGAAGTTCAGTTACAAAATGTTTTTCTCACAAAACAGGATGTGCTACAGTTTTTTATCGTTCATCTTGTAGGTAGGCACGATACATGGCAGTTACTCATTTTTTTCCTTGAAAGACCATCAAAACTGCAATGTGTCATTGTTACAAACAAATTTTATGTGTCGTTATCCAAACAGGTTCAATGTTATTTAAATTTCATACAAATATGAAAGTTATTACTTCCTTTCTTTGTTGCTCTCAGTATCTTGTGGAGCTTGTCTTGCCTACTCATTCTCGAAGCTTCATCACCAGTGTTACTCGTCATACAGAAAGCTACTTTTTCGTGCGTAATGTAGCCTTGCACTGCCATGTTCTAGTTATAGCAATTTATGATTAGCTGTCACACTGCCAAAGTTGTTACTGTTGCCTAGTTTACAAAACTAAATTAGCTTGCATGGAGATGTGAATGTCGTGTCGTAATTAATCATGCTTACGGACAAACCTACTGTGCTATCTTGAAAGGATGTTTGAAAAAAATATGGTTAATTTACTCGAATATGTAAGCTTTCGTTGGCGCTATTTGCGTTAGGGCATTATATTTACGAGCTCGCATTGCTGTCACTGCCAACAGAACGTCGTTGTACAAATAGATGTTAGGATACAAACTTGTGTTGAAACTGAGTTTCTCTCGACAACTATCACTGCCGTGTTCCCCAAGCCTTCCTGACCTTTGCTCAACTGGCATTTCTGGTTTGGGTGTTCCAGCGTATGTGTCGTTTCTTTTGTGTATAATTGCTTGTGTATCGTCATTAAGGAATGCATAAATTTAGCCATTCAAGTGCAATACCTTTCCAGCGTACTAAGTTCGAAATAGAATTCGTTCTTCATTACTACGATTGACTTCGTATCCGCATATCAAACCGGATCTCTTTATCAGGTGACGAAAAAGCTGACATCGCAAAAGGGGGCGCTATAAAATAATAAACTATTTATTACTGACTTTATTTTGATAACCTAAAGAGTCAGGAGGACATATGTATGTATAGAAGTGAATGCTACATGTGCACTACGCTCACACAAGTTGCGTGGCTGCGCTGTACGTGAACTCCAGCAACTTCCAGGCGCACCGCGGGTTGAGCTCTGTCTGGTCACGACAGAAGACCATCACGTACTGACGTCGCACGACTGAGTCCTTGCTCCCGTCAACAATCTGCCAGAGGTATGATACCACTTAGAAATATTTCTCGTTGTAAGTTTGAATAAAACCTGAAGTTATAAGTTTAACAACATAAAAGAACGTTCATGACCTTAATACGATATACAATGAAACAGCTTTATCCAAACATGCTTATGTTTTCTATCTAATTGTGATAGAGTTCACATCCGATTCAACACAAGTGCAAGTTTTTTTTTTTTCCAACACCCTCCATAAGGCATACCACATGTGTATAGCGATCAATAGCTAGGGTACAGCCACTCACTATCAACACATGGCATTCACGAATGTCCTTATAGTTTGAACTAGGTAACTGGACCCATTCCAAAATCACATTTGATCATTATATCTGAGACAACTTTAAATACACGACTTGCAGTTTGAACCCCTTTGAGGCACTTACAGTAATACCAGCATTATCAGGGTCTGCTAAGATTACAAGAATATCCTGAAATAAAGGCGAATCATCTCTCCCTGACCTCTCCTTGCGAGTTGTAGGTGCAATCAATTATCTGCACCCGGAACATGAAGGCGAGCACCGGGCCTTCGTCCAGTACCTTGCCCATCATCAGCTCGAGATCGTCCAGCTCCAGCACCTGCGTTATACCACCAGTTATATTAGATGTTAGTTTGGCCTCCCTAACCGCAACAAAGCCGTTCCAGAGAGAGAGGAAGGCACCATTTAGCATTTACTTAGGAAGCGCGGAAAACAGTAAATTGAGAAAAATGTTAACAAAAAAAGATAGAAGTTGAATAAGAAAATAGTAGGTGCTGAAAAACAGGACAGCAGTGACCAGAAAAAAACATGGCCCATAAGAAAACAAGAATCTATTACATCAACAAAAGGAAAGCCTGCCCACCTAAAGTTTGGCACTGGGCGTTACATATTCCCCCGGAGCGCACTAATACAGGGTGCGCCAGAGAAACTTACTTATTTGAAAGGTCAATAAAAACAAAAGTACTTCAGTTATTGTTTTAAATTA